>APFE030042916.1:110617-121564 GCA_000404065.3 Pinus taeda | reverse complement strand
TTTTTACTTATATATATATGTGTATGTGTGTGTTTTTTTAGAGACAATTATTTCATTTGGATTGAAAATTTAATTAACGATGTATAAATATGTAGAATATAAAAAATGCAAAATATCGTCATTCTTCTTTAAATATGCAAAACAATAAAATCCTCACTACAAAAAGAAATAAAAATAAAAATAAAAACAAGAAAATATGAAGAAGAAGACCACTTCCAAAATTATTAAATTTACAAAATAATTATTTACATTTCATACATTATAAAATTAAAAGTAAAAAAGAAAAACTTTTTAAAAAAAGGGCATGGTGTAGAATTACCACTTTTTCAAATCAACAACAAAATCACTACCATTCTAAAACGCAATGTACACAAAAAAATTTATAGTGCCAAAAACTATGCTTTAAAAAAAACATGTGTGTTCTGCATCACCCCTTTTCAAAATCGGGTCACTTTTTTACTATCTCTACAAAACGGGTAGCAATATCAGTGCCTGTTTCAAAGTTTACGTTGTTATGAGAACAAGTGCAACAAATTTCACTCGCACAAAAAGTAATAGAAAATAGGATGTATGGTTTAAAGAAAGACGTAGAAGCTAAGATGGATGGTTTAAAGAAAGGTGTGGAAGCTAAGATGGATGGTTTAAAGATAGGTGTAGAAGCTAAGATGGATGGTTTAAAGAAAGGCATAGAAGCTAATATGTCTGACGTGGAAGCGAAGATGGACGGTGTGGAAGCTAAGATGGACGACATAGAAGCTAAGATGAACGACGTGGAAGCTAAGATGGATGGAATGGAAGCTAAGATGGATCGTGTGGAAGCTAAGATGGATGATTTAAAGAAAGGCATGAAAGATTTGTAGACAAATTTGAAGACAAATTTGACAATGTTTTTACAAGAAATTCTTACTAATGGCGAAAGAGTAGGAAGGGGAACTCTTGATGAGAACAAAATAAATGTAAATCATGATTTCATAGACTCTACTATTGGATCAAAAAATGATCATGTTCCAAAGATCGATATGAAGAAGTTTGATGGCAAGGATCCCGGAACATGGATATTACAGCTGGAGCAATTTTTTGACCTCCATAATGTGCAAAACACACTAAAGATATGCATTTCAACTTTATATTTGGAACCAAATCAGTTTGTATGGTATCGATGGCTTTGCTCTTGTAAAAAAATTATCACTTGTGTTATTTTTATGGAGGAAATGATAGCACATTATGAGGATACAAAAAGCAACACTTTTTTTAGCCAATTGATAAATCTCAAACGAAAGGGTTCAATGATGGATCACATTGGGGACTTCCAAAAATTGAATATAAGGGTAAAATATATTCCAGAGGAGCATAGGATTGATGTGTTCATAGGGACTTTAAAAGATAACATCCAACATGAGGTTCACCTTTGGGAACCAGATTCATTGGAGAAGGCATTCAGGTTGGCAAGAAAATGGAAAGCAAAATTATGGCAACAAGGAATCATACCACTTACAATCATAAAGATGGAAGTGCTATTACCCCTAGCCATCCACTACCTACAAGGTTGACACCACAAAAATTGGAAGAAAAGAGAGAAAAAGGGATTTGTTACAGCTGTGATAGCAAATACACTAAAGCTCATAAGTGTGCAGAGAATAAATTATTTTACATAGATTGTGAAGAGGAGGAAGAAAAGGAATAAGAAATGTCAAAAGAAGAAGATATACACCAAGAACAAACCACAGAAAGACAAGAAATGAATCCGACCATATCTTGTAATGCATTGGCTGGAATTAACACTCCTCAAAGTTTCAAGATAGAAGGGCATATTAAGAAGAAAAGGGTAATAGTGTTGATTGATTCGGGAAGTACCCATAATTTTATTCATTGTAAGATAGCCAAGGAATTAAATTGCTTCCTATATCTAGCACCAGAGTGTTAAGTGATGGTTGTGAGTGGAGAAACCATAAATTGCTCATGAAAGTTCCATAATATCAAGCTATCCATGGGAGAATATGTATTGAATAGCCCAATGCTTTCCATTCCAATGGGTGGTGCTAATGTTGTACTAGGAGTCCAATAGCTACAATCCTTGGGTACAATAGCTTTTAATCAAGAACTTTTCATGAAATTCTCTTCAGAAAGAAAGGAAGTAGAGTTAAGGGGTATCACACAGAAGCCAGGAATGATAATCAGCTCTAACGGAATGACAAAGCTTCTAAACAAAGAACAACGAGGCATAATTGCACAATTATTTTCACTAGAAGTTCCCACATCAAAATCATCCATTTCTCTATAACTCCAAAATGTCTTAGACAATCATTCAAATGTATTTGAGACTACCAAAGGCCTCCCACCTATTTGTGATCATGATCATGCTATTAATTTGATTCTAGGAAGTGTTCCTCCAAACATCAGGCCTTACAGATATCCCTATGTCCAAAAGAGTGAAATTGAACGTATGGTTGCAGAAATGCTAGAGGATGGTATAATTCAACCTAGTCAAAGTTCTTTCTCTACTCTAGTAGTATTGTTTCTCAAGAAGGATGGATCATAGCACATGTGTCCTGATTATACGCAGCTCAACAATCTCACTATTAAAGATAAATTTTCCATTCTCGTCATTGATGAATTATTGGATGCATTGCATGGATCAATTTACTTCAGCAAGTTGGATCTTCGTTTAGGATATCATCAAACCAGAATGAAGACTGAAGACATTCGAAAAACAACATTTAGAACTAATGAGGGTCATTACGAATTTTTGGTCATGCCTTTTGGCCTTACTAATGCACCTTCTACATTTCAAGGTTTGATGATTTCCATTATCAAACCCTTCCTTAGAACAATTGTGTTAGTATTTTTCGATGATATACTAATCTACAACAAGTCCTAGAAGGATCATGTCCAACATGTTGACAAGGTGCTCAAACTATTGGAGGAGAAACAATTATATGAAAAAATCTCCAAATGTTGCTTTGGAGTACAAGAGGTGGAATATTCGGGTCATATTGTATCTCATGAAGGTGTTAAGGTAAACCCTAGCAAAATTGAAACCATCAAGGAATAGAAAATCCCCACATCCATAAAGCATCTACGAGGATTTCTCGTGTTGATAGGGTATTATTGAAAGTTTGTTAAGAATTATGGGAGGATAGTAGCACCTCTAACAACATTAATGAACAAATATGCATTCTCATGGACTCTAGAAGCAACGAAGGGCTTTGAACACCTTAAAGAGGCAATGTGCCAAGCACCATTCTTAGCTACACAGACTTCACAAAAGCCTCTAATGTGGAATGTGATGCCTCAAGAAATGGAATTGGTGCCGTTTTAATGCAAGAAGAAAGACCCATTGCTTTCAAAAGTCAACCAATCAAAGGAAAGTATTTACATAAAGCTATTTATGAGAAGGACATGTTGGAAATACTACATGCACTTAATAAATGGTGACCCTACATAATGAGAAGACACTTCAAGGTAAAAAAAGATCATGATTATCTTAAATGCTTTTTAGAACAAAGATTATCTTTAGAAGAGCAGTAAAATTGTGTCACAAAGATGTTGGGTTATGACTTTGAAATCATCTACAAAAAAGGGAAGCAAAATGTTGTGGTAGATACACTCTCAAGAAAGGATGAGGATGTGGAAGCATTTCTTTGCACCATTTCTATTATCCAACCAGATTGGATAAATGAAGCAAGGCATGAATGGAAGAATGATGAGGAAGTGTGGGTAGTCATTCAAAAGATACAACAAGATCTTAGTAGATCTGATACATTTAGCTAGAAAAATGATTCGTTATGGTACAAGGATTGGTTATACCTATGTAAGAATTCCCAACTCAAACAAAAGATTCTTAGGGAATTGCAGACCTTTCCCTTAGGAGGGCACTCAGGATTTCTAAAAACCTACCACATGGTTAAGAAGGATTTTTTTGGGATGGCCTTAAATCAGGTATTCAAAATTTTGTGGCAGAATGTTTGGTTTGCCAACAAAATAAAGTTGAAACAATTCAAACCCCAAGACTATTACAACCTTTATCCATTCGAAGCAAATGTTGGGAGGACGTTTCAATGGATTTTATCACAGGTCTACCCAAGTCATAAGGAAAGAGTGTTATCGTGGTGGTAATTCAAACTTACCAAGTATACACACTTTTGTGAATTATCTCATCCATTTAAAGTGAGTACAGTTTCTACTGCATTTATGGAAACAATTGAAAAGCTATATGGAAACCCAAAGATTATTGTAAGTGACAGAGATCCCATTTTCACTGGAAATTTTTGGACAAAATTATTTTCTTGTCTTGGTACTCAGTTAGCTCATAGCTTATCTTATCATCCTTAATCTGATGGGAAATCAAAGATAGTAAAAAAATGTTTGGAAGGATATTTTCATTACTTTGTTTCTGATAAACAGGCACAATGGGTCAAATGGTTGCCTCTGGTTGAATGGTGGTATAACACTTCCTTCCATACTGCAACAAAAATGACCTCATTTATTGAAATTTATGGATATCATCCACCATCAATCACATCATATTTAAGATAAAATTATAAGGTTCGAGTAGTGGAAGATCACATCAAGCATCAACAACAAGTTCTCCAACTCGTAGAGGATAACCTCACCTTGGCGCTAAATAGAATGAAACAGTAGACAAATCATCATTGTAGCGAAAGAAGTTTTGATGTAGGTGATTGGGTATTCCTACAACTACAACCATATAAACAAATGTCCCTCAAGCAAGTTAAGAAGGATAAGAAATTATCACCAAAGTATTATAGTCCATAAAAGGTGTTGCGAAAGATAGGTACTATGGCATACAAATTGAAGCTTCCTATAGCTTCCTGAATGCACCCAATTTTCTATGTTTCATGCTTAAAGAAGGTTATAGGTGACAAGGTTCCAGTTCAAACAATATTGCCAAAACTTGATGAGGAAGGAAAAATAATATTGGAACCTAAAGCAGTCAAAGAAATAAGAACTAGACAACTATGGAATCGATCAATTTCAGAGTATCTCATCAAGTGGCAGAACTTACCCATTGAATATTCCACATTGGAGGATAAGAATTTTATATAGAAGCATCCTAAAGTACTCAAGCATTGAGGACACCACTCTTTTGAAGGAGAGGGGCATATTAGGTCCCTATAATACTAGTGATTCCCCCATTACTATTGTCATTGTATCCCTTATTGTTATTGTTGTGCCCCTATTGTCCCCATATTGTTATTATTGTGCCCCATAGAATCCCTCCATTGTTATTATTTTACCTTTATATTATTATTGTTATGTATTCTTGGTTATCTTTGACCCCTTAGACTCCTATATATATAAAGGAGGTTTTGTCATTTGAATCATCCAAGAATTGTTCATTTGTGTAATGTAAAGGAGGTTGCCCCCTCGAAGAGGCTTATTTCTAAGGCATTCATCTATCTTTTCTTTCTTTTTGTGAGATGGTTTCATAACAAAAGAAGGTCGAATCTCTACAGAGTGATAATGGTGGTCAGTATGTCTCAAAAAATTTTAAGAATGTCTATGCAGTGGAAGGGATTAAATGAGAGTTGGCTGCACCCCATAACTCTCAACAGAATGGGGTGGTGGACAAGAAGAATAGAAGCATAGTAGGGGAAGTAAGGCCGATGTTGCATGATCAGGGCCTACCACTACACTTGTGGGCTGAGGCATGCAACACAATGGTTTATGTTTAAACCATAGCCCACATCAAATACTTGAGATAACGACACCAGAGGAGGCTTGTTCCATTAAGGGGTCAGATGTTGGTCACTTTAGGATTTTTGGGTCATCGATATATTTCCATGTGACCAAAGATGCACAAAAGAAGTTTGGGCCTACGATAGAGTTGGAAATATTTTTGGGGTACTTTGATACACCTCACAACTATCGTGTGTACTTTCTGACCAGTAGGATGACAGTGGTTCACAGGGATGTCAAATTCAATGACAATAAGGCCATGCCAGTTTCCCTTGAGAGGGAGCTTGAGCTACATGAGGATGAAAAGATTTTATGTTAGGTTGTGTTATATTATTTCCACAACTACGTGCTATGGGGGCCCACAGGGGGGGAAGCTACCCCACTATCGGGGGGTATGGAGGAGGGTAATAGTCCCCTACATGGGGTCCGAGGCAGTGCCTAGGGAATTTTTTTTTTTGGACCCTATATTAGGTGGCTGGAGCTACCTATGGTTTTGTGCATGGATTTCATAGATGATTTTGGGCATGATGCTTTTTTGTCCATGGTATTTTGTAGATCCGATTAGGGGAACTACAGTTATGTTCTAATCCATGGTTAATCGATTGGGGTTTATGGATGCTTCAACATGTACATATATGTATTGTAAAAACAAAAGGGAGATAATGAAAAATCAATCTAGTAGTTCCGGTTATGGGATCCACGAGAAAATCTCTATGTATATATGTTTTATGCTTTATTCTCTCATAAATTTTTATTTTTTATTTTTAGAATTTGTATGCAAGTAACTTCTATATAAGGTTAAAACGTACATTTGGTATCAGAGCTAGAATTTGGCTTCAAGGGGACACCTTTGCTGCTGAGGGTTTTTTGACTGGGCCTATGGTAGACCTTGTTCAGTGGTAGATCTGTGGGATTGATTCTTGTTGAGAAAGAAGATGGTGAGCAATGAAAAGATAGAGATCGAGAAATTTAATGGTAAAAGTTTTGAGTTGTGGAAACTCAAGATGGAGGATCTACTAGTGGATAAATATCAGTGGATCACGGTAGATCTAGGTACTAAACCATCAACAATGTTAGTTGAAGATTGGGTGAAGTTAGATCGGAAGGTAAAGAGCACAAGATTATTGTGTGTCTTAGATTTAGTATTGCTAAATATATCAGGGGAAGCTTCAGTGAAGGCTTTGAGGGACAAGTTAGGGACATTGTACTAGTCTAAGTCTCTAGTGAATAAATTGTTCCTACTAAAAAATTTGTATAACCTAAGGATGAAAGATGGAGACTCAATGATAGAGCATATGAATGTATTGAATATTGTGATAAGACAGTTATTATCTGTTGATATTAAAATTTCAGATGAAGATACGTGCATTAGTTTGTTGTGTTCTCTACAAGATTCATGGGATATTTTGGTTGTTGCAGTAAGTCACAATGCAACTGCCTTGCAATTTGATGAAATAATATCATCCTTGTTGTCAGAGGAGATGAGACAGAAAAATATGGAGGGCCAAAATGGTGATGCGTTGTCTATATGAGGACGTTCCAGAACAAAAACACAAATAATTCCTCAAATGGGAGATTTAAATCTAGAGGGAGACATAAATCTCCAGGAAAACATGTAAAGGTGTGCTGGAAATGCAGAAAGGAGGGACACTTCCAAAGGGGTTGTAAATCTAAATCTATTGTTTTGAGGCTTCTGTGATTAGTTTTTTGTGTGTAGATTTGTTCCGGAGTTCAGAAGACATCACCACCATCATATTTTTCATACTCGCAGAACCACTCTCTATGGGGAGTGAAGTGAAAGGATGCACCTGATTCAATCAACCATCCCTCATAATCTACATGTGTACTTGAAGAAGAAGCTGAGTACACATCCCCACCTTCATCTGAGGTGGTTTTCACCTATGCAGAAGGATCATCATTAGATCTCTTTCATTTCTCAAGAGCTTTAGATTTGTGTGTATATTTCTTCCAGAGTTCTCGCATTATGGATGCAAGAACTCTGGAAGAAATCTGCACACAAATCTAAAGCTCTTGAGAAATGAAAGAGAACTAATGATGATCCTTCTGCATAGGTGAAAACCACCTCAGTAGAAAGGTGGGGATGTGCACTCGGCTTCTTCTTCAAGTACACATGTAGATCATGAGGAATGGTTGATTGGATTAGGCACATCCTTTCACTTCACTCCCCATAGAGAGTGGTTCTGCGAGTATGAGAAATATGATGGTGGTGATGTCTTCTTAGGGCATGACAAGAATGTTAGGATCATTTTTCACATAAAATTCAAGTTGAAGTTACAAGGTGGAAGGATTAGAACACTTTTGGGTGTTCTGCATATTCCTACATTGACTAGAAATTTGATTTATATAAGCAAGCTGGATGATGCAGGTGTAAAAATAATGTTTGAGAAAGATACCTGTAGGATGGTTTGGGGAGCACCGGTATTAAGGTGGGGAGTTCATATTTGAAGTTTATACAAGGTTCAAGGTAGCACTGTTATTGATGGGTGCAATAGTTCTATGGTTCCTGAAAGTGGAGCAAAACATCAAGTGGTCTCTGGAGAAAAGACCATGCTATGGAATCAAAGGCTTGGGCATATTGGAGATAAGGGCCTTTGAATACTTCATGGTAATGGTATTATAGAAGGTATGTCTAATAGCTCTCTGGATTTTGATTTCTGCGAAAATTGTATATATGGGAAGCTGAATAGGGTGAGCTTTCCCTTCAATTGTAAAATGGGAAAATAGATATTAGAGCTTGTGTAGAGTGATGTGTTAGGACCCATGTCAGTTCCATCACTGGGAAATTTTGTGTACTATGTATCATTTATAAATGAATTCTCAAGGAATAAATGGATATATTTGCTCCGGAAGAAATCTGAAGTTTTCAACAGGTTTAAAGAAGTTAAGCCTTTGGTGGGAAGCCAAAGAGAGAAGAAGATAAAGGTGCTAAGGATAGATAACGATGGAGAGTTTTGCAAGAAGGAATTTGAAGTGTTCTGTAAGAAGTGTGGTATTGCATGATAGAAGACTACTCCATACACACCTAAGAAAAATGGAGTTGATGAAAGAATGAACAATATGTTGAAGGAAAGAGCAACAATCATGCTCAGTATTGCTAGGTTAGGACATGAATTCTAGGTAGAGGTGGTGGAGACTGCATGTTACCTAGTCAACATATCACATTCATTAGCATTGGAGGAGAAGGCTCCAGAAGAGGTATGAACTAGTAAGAAACCTTCTCTTTCACATATGAGGGTATTTGCATGTGATGCATATGTACATGTTCCAAAGGAGAAAATAACAAAGTTGGATAGTAAATTTGAAAAGTGCATCTTTATGTGGTATAGGGATGGTTTAAAAGGTTATAAACTTTGGAACCCATAAACAAGGAAGGTTGTGCACAACTAAGACGTGGTGTTTATAGAGATGAAAGATGTTATTAAACATGAGGTCCTACCAAAGGAACTTGAGAAGATAGAGTTTGAGCTAAAGAAGGAAGAATCAGAATCTATGTTAGAAGAGGAATCAGAAGATGAAGAGCCGCAAACTCGGACTGTGAGAAGATTAGTTGAAGAAAGAAGGCAACAATAAAGGTATATTCCATCTTCTTTTTGATCAAATTTTTCTTTATCTATTACTAATGATGATCCGAGAGCTATGAAGGAAGCGGTAGATTCAAATGATGGCCATGGTTGATGAAATGGTATGTTTCTACAAAAATGAGGCTTGGCATCTAGTGGAGTTGATGGCTAGAAGGAAACCCATTGGAAACAAATGGGTGTTTAAGAAGAATATGAACGCAGAAGGAAAGGTGGAGAAATACAAAGCTCAGTTGGTTGAGAAAGGTTATTCACAAGTGTTGGGAATTGGTTTTGGTGATACTTTTTCTCTTGTTGAAGAGGTAGCTTCTATTTGATTACTTTGATTTTTTGTTGTTTATTTTGAGTTTGAGGTAGAAAATATGGACTTGAAGACAAGATTTCTTCATGGGGATCTGGAAGAAGAGATCTACATGAAGCAACCTGAAGGATTTGCAGTGAAGGTTAATAAATAATTGGTATGCAAGTTAAAAAAGTCTTTGTATGGGCTAAAATAGTCACCGAGGATGTGGTATCAGAATTTTGATACATCTACAAGGGCACTTGGCTTCACTAGAATCAAAGAAAATCACCGTGTGTAGCAATTTACAAGGTAAGTTCCTCAGAGAGAACACCAAGGGACACTGCTTACAAACAGATTACAGATCAATACACCAATATTATTGACGTGTTTAAAACCCTCAAAGAGGGAAATAGTCCATGGGTTAAGCCAATGCGTCCAGTTTTGGCGATTTATTAATGTAAAAGAAAGAAATTTACATAAGCTTCTCTAATAAACTGTCACCCTAAAAGTGACCCTCCATGTTCTTTAAATAGAAATCATGGAAAAATCAGGTGCTAAGCCATAGATCAAGTGTCAGTAATACCAAGGATAGAATGAACCGTCAGATCACTTCATGTCTAGAACATATCATGACCATTAGATTGTAAGTTACAAAAAGTACATACTAAATAAACACACTTTACCTAACTATACACTAGATGAAGTTATACTTAACTATTTCCTTTGTGTCGGAATATCCTAACATCCCCCCTTAAGAGAAACTTGGGATAGGATTGAAGGATGTACAAATATGACACAAAAGGAGAAGGAAGGAAGCATTACAGCCTATCCCCCCTTACTGACAACTTCGTGAACTCTAGCCATAAATTGAATTTTAGTAAACTTCGCCTCTGTGAGAGCCTTTGTAAAGATGTGTGCAACTTGATCATCGGTTGAACAATATTGCACTTCAAGGACATGGTCATGAATGAGCTTTCTGATGAAGTGCATGTGTAGTTCAATGTGTTTGCTACCCTAATGTTGGACTAGATGTTTGCATAATTGAATGGCACAATGATTATCACACCAAAGTGTAGTTGGATGCTACTGCTGAAATCCAAACTCTGATAGGATCTCACGAATCCATAGGGCTTCCTTACTAGATTCTATAATGCCATGATACTCTTCTTCTACTGAAGAAAGAGAAATGGGACTTTTTTTCTTGTAAGCTGATGGAATAGGTTCAGAACCAAGAGTGAGAACATAACCTGCAGGGGACTTCTAATCATCATGGTCACCAGCTGAATTAGAATCAATGAAACCAACCAATAGAGGAGATTCTTTTTAATGTAATTGTTGTAAATAATACTAAGAGGGGGGGGGGGG
>APFE030042916.1:95052-108575 GCA_000404065.3 Pinus taeda | reverse complement strand
TCGAGGCAGGTGGTTTTCCATGTAAGGCGTGTGCTTCCAACGCATTGGAGCGGAGAATCCTGGTTGGTAGAGAGTGGATGGATGGATAATCGTTTGAGGGGAGGCTCGATGGTCCTTTGTTCGAGGGGAGGATTGTTGGGTATACGGCCAAAGTCCCACATTGACTAGAAATGGGGAGGATCATGGGTATATAAGGATGGACAAATATCTCCATTGGTATGAGGCCTTTTGGGGTAAGTCCAAAAGCAAATCCATGAGGGCTTAGGCCCAAAGTGGACAATATCATATCATTGTGGAGATATGTGGTGTCCAGAATCCTTACACAACCAGCGTATACATCTGTAAATATTCATTCATGATTTGCAGCTATTCCAAACTTGAGTTATACCCAGATCATAATATTTACAGAACATTACATGCGTCGGTATACAGATATAGACTTAACAAGATCAAACTATATAGAGATGATTTATTCCAAGCCATTAGATCCCGATCTATCCTTAGATCTTGGTCTCCATCAACTACTGAGATTCCTCCTCAACTTAGATCAAGCGAGGTGTCATGAACTCATAACCTGCATTATAGATCTCATACTTCATCAGATATTCAAGATTTTTTAAATTTCCTTTGCCTAATGATCTTCTTCTCCTTTTATAGTCTTAGGCGTTACTCAATACCATGGTCCAAAACCATTCAGAACCAATACTAGGGACCCAATAACTGGGTTCAACACTTTGGACGCAATACCAAGGTCCAAAACCATAGGTCTAAATACCACAGACCCAAAAATAATTTATCCCACATGTGTGCACTTTTCCGTGCATGAAAGTGCGTGCATATGCATATGCGACTTTTGATCAGCGATACCACGTGTATACACGCCTTTGTATATAGTGAACCTATGTGTATAACTTAAGTGTATACACTACTTGGTATATAGAGAACCTGCGTATATACACGACTTGGTATATAGTGAATCTGTGTATGTACGCGACTTGGTATATAGTGAACCTACGTATATACTTCTCTTCCTTCATTCTTTGAAGTCTGATCATCAATTCTTTGCTACTGACCTGTTTCACTATGATCTGTCATCTATGTGAGTTGTCATCAAGGACAACACTTGTATCATAATGCCAACAATCTCCCCCTTTGGACTTGATGGCAAAGCTAACTTGTCATACTGAGAATTGTCATCTTAATGAGTTGCCATTGTGCATTACATCTGAACTAATTCCTTTGACTTGTCCTGCATCCCATGTGTTCTGTCACATCTTATATCTCTTCTATAGATTCATCTAGTTATATATAAGTGAGTTGTTCTTCTACGACTGAGTTGCCATCAAGTACAACACATGCATCATAATGCCAACAATCTCCCCCTTTGGACTTGATGGCAACAACACCAAATCACTCTCCCCCTTTGACATCAAGGGCAAAGGGTAGACCAAGATATTTTGTTCCTTGACATACATTATGTTCTCCATACTCCCCCTGAGTACCTGCTGAAATCTCTGATTGAGCTCCCCCTTTGTATATGCCAAGGTGTGCCAGTCTGTCCATGCCCCCTCTGAGTACACGCTGAAATCTCTATTCTATTGAAGTGTCCTGTTCATGCTCCCTTTGACTATAAGCAAGGTTTGCAAAAAGATGTTCTAAGAAGAACATGACTCTATCATAAATGACCTTCCTATCACCAAAGGCTCATACATACATCCATCTCCCAACCAAGTGGGGATACACCACATAGCAATACATAAATGAAATATTACATCATCCTTCCCATGCACATTGGGGGTATAAATTCAAATTACATCTTATGACCAAAAGGGATTCATTAAATGACTACAATAGATAGAGACAAACTATTACATCATGAGTCTTGATATGACCTTTACATTGAATGATATACATGACATTTATAATAGAGACCAAACATCTAAATAAGACCATGATAGTCATTAGCAACTATCATACATAGTGTCTGATATGCTCCATAAGCATCTGTCAATAGCATTTAGACCAGCAACATGTATATGTCCATTAGTGTAGATAGCATCAACCTGTGACAAGATATGTCTGTATATAGATATCAATTCATCCTCTTGATCTTGAGCATTATAAAATCATTCACATTATATCATATGTGAAATACACCATAGCCATCTCATCAACATCAAGATCTGCATGATCTTATATATCATCCATGTATCATCACTTGGGGACATCCCTCATCTGTATCAATGAACATATGTAAGTATCAACCTGTCATCATATAGGTAAGAACTCATCATTATCATGTCTCCAACAATGCAAATTTGAGTAATCATCCATGTATCCAACACTATGTATCTTGAGCTCAAGATCATTTGTCAAGACTTCTTGATATCATCAACAACAACAACCCTTATCCACATGAGCGCCAAGAACTATAGGAATCCTGCATCATAACTATATTATATGATCTTTATGCATATGACAATAGCAACATATGAGTGACCCTTCATCAATTAATGAAGTTGTGTATTCAAGCTTTGTACTTCTCCTTATCCTTATGAACATCACCATGTGAGCACCATATATGCATCATCAAAGAATCAACCACAAATCTGATCTGAACATCAACTATGTAACCCTAAGAATCATATGATATTTTGTCATGGACAACTCATAACCATATCATAGAAAGATATATTATTTAGCCAGATAAGCATCATCACCAAGGACTACTAACCATATTGCCAAAAATGCATTATTAAAAGCATATGCTCCCCCTAAACCTGTGCCATCTTGCTTACTATCAGATTTGATCATGCATATATTAGCAAGAAGTATTAAGGCAACATCATCAATAATTTAGGATCAAAACACTTTTTAAACATCTTACAAGTGTCAAGACATTTCCACACATCATCAGTAGATTGTAACCATTATTAAACATAGTAAATGATGGACTGAATCATATGAGACCCTTTTTCCTGAGCCTGTCCCTACTACTTTTCCTCAAACTAACATATACACGACTGTGCAGTAACTAACTCGCGTATATATGCAACTTCCATTTATGAAACTTGCATATGAGATTCAGGACACTGAAGTTTTACACTTTCATCTCCCTTTGAGTCTGTTATGTCTGCATATTGTGCTGCGCCACATCTTTCTGACTATACTTCCTTCTTCTTCCATATCTTCAAGTGTGATGATGTTTTCTCCTTTTGGTATGGTTCATGTACTTTGTCCCTGCATTCCTTTGTTGTATTTCCAAGCTTGTTACATGCATAACATCGTACATGTTTCATATTCCTTCTGTAGCAATCAACAGCTTTGTGACCAAACATATTGCAAGAAAAACAATATCCCTTAAAGTACCTGGAATGTGATGATATTTCTGTGTGATTGTCTTGAACCATTATTCTTCTGCATCTGGCTGCAACATGTCCAAGATTATGACATACATAAAATTCAACATTATTCATCGGAGGAGTAAAATATTTTCTTTGAAGAATTTCTTTCCTTGGTTGTTGATGGGGTTGTCCTCTCATCTCCTTGTTGATTATTTTAGATTTCTCATTAGATTTCCTTGCCTCTTCTTGTGAGCTAGATTCATCTTCAGTAGACTCATAAAAACCAAGGCCAATTTTGATAGCAGGAGACCTTTGACTACTAAGAATATCATCCAATATATTAGTACTATCTTCAAATCGTAAGAGCTTATCCTTTTCTTCTAAGTTATCTTTTAGAATATTTACCTCAACCTGATGTTGCTCCTCCTTTTCATGATACTGCTTCTTCATGTTTTCTTCAGCCTTTCTTCCTTCTTCTGACCGATTTCTTAGTTCAAGAACTTCGTTTTCTTTTTTTTCAAGAGCTTGGAGTAGATCATTATTCTCCTTATTTGATTCTTCAAGATCTTCTTTTAGCGAGAGGATCGTAGCTTCAAGACTTTCATAGTAACTGGATCTATCTCTGAGTCTCTTGATTGTCGTGCTCCTTTTATTGGCTTCATTTCTTAATGATGTCACTTCATCTTGCAAATTTTGACATTGATCTTCCTTGTCCTTGAATAACTTCCTTACCTTATTTCCTTCCTCTAGTTGAGCTTTTAGTTTGGTAGCTTCTTCTTTGAAGGAACATTCCCTTTTGTCCAATAGATCTTATTGATCTCTAATTTTGTCTGTAAGCCTTTTAAATTCTACCTCTATTTGATATCTTTCTTTCTCACCCATAAGAGCAAATTCAGTTGTTTTTCTATCACTTTCATCATCCTCGAATGGATGGATAAATGTATCACCAGAGGATAAAAAATTCATACCTGATAGTTCTTTTGCTTGTTCATATTCATTCTGAAGTGATTCTGAATCTGAAGTGCTTCTTCCAGATATTCCCCAATCGATTCTCCCACTGTCATAGCTCTTTTGAGATTTCTTCTTCTTGTTAGGCGCTTTCTTCTTAAGCTTCTTTCCTATTGTTCTATGGATCTCCTTCAAGCAATCAAGCTTCTGCCAAAGGACCCGCTCTGATACCAATTGTTGGAAATAATACTAAGAGAGGGGGGTGAATTAGTATTATCAAATCAATATAACTTTTTCATTTCCATATTAAGATTCATATACGCTACTTTAGTTAAGGTAAACCACGTGTATATGCAACTGTGTGTAATGAAACAAGCGTATATCCAGTAAACTTATGATTCAGTTAGTTGATCCTTAATGAGTGCATCAGAACATTATTATCCATATGAATAGTAAACGGGAGTAGTAAAATAGAATAGATCATCACACATAATCAACACACATGAACACCGAGATGTAAGGTGGAAACCTAATGTGGGTGAAAACCACCTACTACAATTCGTCTCTATCTTCTTTTAATTAGAAACTTCTTTTTACAATATTTCTGTACTGGTGTAGTCCTATACCAGTACATAGGTTGTTACCTATAGAAGGCTACAACCTTCTCTCATTCTCCAGCTTCTCCTGGAAGGGAGCTACAACCCCCTTAGCTCTTGTACTAGCCGATCCTTTTACTAGTACGTAGGTGTCGGCCTACTGAATGCTCCAACCTTCACTCATTTTCCAGCTGCTATTGGAAGGAAGCTACCACCCCCTTAGCTCTTGTACTAGCTAATGTACTAGTACATAGGTGCCGACCTTCAGAAGGCTACAACCTTCTCTTTCTTCCTCTAGGTACCACGTTTCATAGATTTTCAGATTCGATACTCCTGAAGCACAACACCATAATCTAAAGGCCACGTTTCATCCAATTTTCATACCTGACCCATCAATACCATTGAAGCACACAACCAATCAACACTAGCATCATCAATCTCTGAATCACCCAATACTGAATCACTGAAACCCTGTCAACAAGCTGCAGTCACCAGAACACAGAGAAGAACACAGAACTTTACAACAATGTTCAAATCTAACTATATCATCAAAAATCATTCATAAGAGTGCATACGCTACTTGGAAGAGCTGAACCAGCGTGTATACGCAACTTCACCAAAGCGAACCAGCATATATGTCAATAATGACTTACTTATAACTTGCTTCACTTTCTGACTTCAGACATACCCAGATCATTACATATACAAGGATAATATGTGTGTTAGCAACCAGATCTAGTCCATCAGATCACATAAATATAATTCATTATGATCCTGATCCATTATTAGATCTCATCCATCAACATTGAAGATAAACACAATCAACCAAACTAAATATGTAGAATACTAACACCAGTAAACAGTCATCAGAACTCATCAACAACCAAAACCACCTGTAACTTCAAACATCATAGTTCATATGGTATACGCTACTTATATGTATCTAACCTGTGTATGTACACACTTTTATCATAGTCAATCAGTGTATACATCTATAAATATTCATTCATGATTTGCAGCTGTTAGCCTCCTACTGCAGCAGGGTATTCATATTTCATGATTGACATTTTACAGGCTAAATATGTCATACTTTGCTTGCTGCAATGCTCCATATTTGCTTAAACAGTCTCCAAACGATGAAGGCTACTTCAACTTCATTCAATTGCCTTCCAAATTTTGTAAAGTTATCCTGGTATTGCCAATGTTTTCAGTTAAAGGGAGGTCCAAACAGTTTAATCTTGGTCTCCCTAGGTTTAAATTTCCTGTTTTAGAATGTAGTGAATGTAAATCTGTCCAAACAGTTTAATCTTGGCAGATTCTTAGATAGGTAGAGAAGTAGAGGAGCCCAACAGCTTAATCTGCGCCCTCGGAAGAAATAAGGGTAGTATGTAGATAGGAAAGCATCAAAAGAAAAATGAATGATGGGTTTGCAAGTCTAAGTGCACCCAAATCAAAAGAAGAAAAAATGGTAGGTAAGTAGGCTGGGTATGCAGTGCTGAGGTTGCTGAATCCTAATTGCTGATCAATTCCAAACTTTCAGATGTCATCTCATTCAGGACACGATCAGCAAGAAATTTTGTGTGAGAAGCTCAAAAGAGGTATAACTAATTCCCCTTCTCTGCTTTCCCCAATCATTAACTGAATTCCCCAAAAGAGGTCAAGATCTGGTTGACACCTCTCAAATTTCATCATTTTTTCATAACACTAGCTTGAGTGAAGATCTGCTTCACTCAAAGTTGTTCCATACTTTCCCGAAAGAATGGTCCTACCCCCTTGTAACAGCCTAAGCTCTCCCGAACTTAGCACTTTCTTACCACCTCCATATTAACCACTAACATTATTATTTAGCTCCCTATTTCTTCCCGTCCCCCATACTAATATTAAGCAATTTTCCCCTATGTAATATCCCTCCCCCTGGTTAAAAAATAACCATAAGTACCCCCGGGAATTGCTCAGTTTACCTGAAACTAAGCAAGAACCCTTAACCTCCAAACCATCTCCCATATGCAATGGACTCCTTCCAGAGTATAAAATCCCTCTCAGGTAATCGAACCCCTTCCGAAACCTCAAAATGCCCTTAGCACCCACCTACCTGCTCTTTCTTCCCAATACTTACACTTACACTCCGCAGAACCTTAAAGCCGGATCGCATTGCAAGATTGCACTTTCCCCTCCATGCCAGTTATGACCCATCCAGCACCACCCGACGCGATATCGCGATATCGACGGTCGGCAGTCGCAAGCACCAAATGCCCAACATAAGCACCCTCCTTTCCCCGTCGATGCGACATTGCGATCGCATCCGAGCTAATTCATCGCATTACCTCCTACATCAGCACCTCACCATGTCATTCTCTACCAGGGACCCACCACAGCTGACGTCATCCTCTGTACAGCCAACGTCATGCTGACGTTAGCAACCAGAAAGCTGAAACTTCACACAGGAAGAAAAATCGCACTTCGGAGCTCCAAAACAAGAAACAGAGGCAGTTTTCAGCATAGGCCGTTTTGAGGAATCTTCGTGGAATCTTTTGATTTCTTAGCTCCTTGTGCACCGAAAAGCCCGAAAATCGCCCGATCGTGCCAAAATGATCCGGTTTAAAGACAGCAACAGATCAATGACAGAGTTTAAAGAGTATCAGATCAAATCATTAGGCATAAAGCGTGTCAAAGAGTATCAGTTGACAGTGGAAGCCATCAATGTAGCGGCAAAGAGTATCAATGAAAATATTGAGCAGCGGCCCTAAGTAAGAGAACATTTAATACCTTCTAGTAGATTCATAGAAAGAGGGCGAAGCTACTTGAAGCTCTCAAATCATAATTATTGCACATTTAACTCACACCAGAGCAAAACTACAATTCCCAAAGCACAATCATTCCAGCAGCACCGCATCTAGCCCCCAAGGGCCACATTGTCACCTTTTCTGATTCAGCTGCCCCTAGCGTAGCCAAAAAGATTTACCTTCATTTAATTCCAGCGACACTTAGATTTTTGAAGAGTTTTTTAGCATACCTGTTTAGGTCGGTTGTAATGATGTCTTTCTGATATTTTGCTTATAAATACCACCCTGAACAATGTTGTGAGGGGTTGGTTGGTTGGTAGTAGTAGTTGGTCAGTTTTCCTTTCCAGCGTTTCTCCGAGTAGAGACTCGCACTGTAACTGTCATAATTTCCATAATCAAATATTGCTGAAAGCATGGATTGCGAAACTACTTGATGTCTTCTCTTGGCCAATGAATGATTACGAAATTCCTATGCTTCTACATGATTCAATAAGTGTTTCTCTCCTCTGTTTAGTTTTATGTTTTTTACCACCATTCTGCCTTCCAAATTGCAGGAAAAAAAATAGCTTAAGATTTGTTTCATTACACCTTAAGTTCAATTTCTGCATTTCTCGATGTTTTCTTCAGAAATAGTTATGAGCATGTATACTTAAATGATCTTGTTTACGCTGTTTCTTTCACATATGAGTGCATGCTTAGGAATTCTTAACTGCTCCTGGATCCCGTTCATCCATTTCTCCTCTTTTTCAGCATGATGAAATGATTCTCCTTTGCCTTTCATCCCTGATGTTCATTCCATACTTTCAGTAGGCCAATAATTGTATCCTGAGTGGCTATCCCGCTCCATATCCCCTTATGACCAAGAAAACGCTCGCAAGCCGCAATCTGTGACTCCATGCCCAATGGTTCGAAACTTATCACATCTTACCTTGCCTCTTTGTTCGAGAATCCTACCTTCCATCCAATCACAAACAACACTCCCTTGAAGCCAGAAAGCTAGCCTAAAATCTTCAACAAAAGTTGAATCATAATGAGAGAGCCCTCTCCGATTGCAGGTGGGCTAGAACCTGCAATCCAAAGATTGGTTTGTGGTTACCTCGGCCGTATCCCTATTAGGAGCCTAGGGACAACCTGAGTGATAACAACAGTTATTCCAAACTTGAGTTATACCAAGATCATAATATTTACAGAACATTACATGCATCAGTATACAGATCTAGACTTAACAAGATCAAACTGTATAGAGATTATTTATTCCAAGACATTAGATCTCGATCTATCCTTAGATCTCGTTCTCCATCAAGCATTGAGATTCCTCCTTAGCTCAGATCAAGAAAGGTGTCATGAACCCATAACCTACATTCTGGATCTCATACTTAATTAGATATTCAAGATTTTCTAAATTACCTTTGCCTAATGTTCTTCTTCTCCTTTTATAGGCTTAGGCCTTACTCAATACCATGGTCCAAAACCATTTAGAGCCAATAATAGGGACCCAATACCTAGGTTCAACACTTTGGATGCAATACCAAGGTCCAAAACCATAGGTCTAAATACCATGGACCCAAAAATAAGCTTTCCCACATGTACACACTTTTCTGTGCATGAAAGTGAGTGCATATGCATACGCGACTTTTGATCAGCAATACCGCGTGTATGCATTCCTTTGTATATAGTGAACCAGTGTGTATACACTACCTGGTATCTAGCAAACCTGCGTATATACGTGATTTGGTATATAGTGAACCTGCGTATGTAAGCGACTTGATATATAGTGAACTTGTGCATATACTTCTCTTCCTTCATTCTTTGAAGTCTGATAATCAATTCTTTTCTACTGACCTATGGCACTATGATCTATCATCTGTGTGAGTTGCCATCAAGGACAACACTTGTATCATAATGCCAACAATCTCCCCATTTGGACTTGATGGCATAGCTAACTTGTCATACTGAGAATTATCATCTTAATGAGTTGTCATTGTTCATTACATCTGAATTGATTCCTTTGAGGTGTCCTACATCCCATGCATTCTGTCACATCTGATATCCCTTCTGTAGATTCATCTAGTTATATATAAGTGAGTTGTTCTTCTACGAGTGGGTTGCCATCAAGTGCAACACATGCATCATAATGCCAACAGTAATGAATCCCAAATTAAACTTTACCTTGAACATAATGAAGTGTTATTTTAGTTGCTTTCAAATGACTTTCATGTGGGTTTTGCATAAACCGAGAAATAAGGCCAACATCAAAGGAAAGGTCAAGATGGGTAAGGGTCAGATACAAAAGTTTTCCTACAAGCTGATGGTATAAGGTAGCATCAACGTCGGGGGAAGTACACGTGACTGAAAGTTTGTCTCCAGAATGAAAGGGAGAACGGGCTAGCTTATTGTCTTCCATGTGAAAGTGGCACAGAAGATCACGGGTATACTTGGACTAGGAAAGGGAAATACCTTCTTTGGATTACAAAACTTGAAGACCAAGAAAACAATGCAAGTGCCCTAAGTCTATCATTTCAAAATTCTTTTTAAGGCTTGACTACACATGGTTTATAAGGTTGGGATTACTATTAGTAAGGATAAGATCATTAACATAAACAACAAGAATGATAAGGGACTTACCCACTTTCTTGGTGTAGATAATTTTGTCATAATGACACCTAGAAAAGCCAATATCTAAAAGAAAGTTATCCATTTTGGCATTCCAAGCCCGAGGGGATTCATTAAGACCAAAAAGGAATTTCTTATGCCAACATACAAGGCTCGATTTTGTTTCTATAAATCCAGGAGGTTGTTCCATATGGATTTCTTCATGTAAGTCCCCATGGAAGAAGATATATTTAACATCCATTTGATGGAATTCCCATTTGAAAGAGGGAGAAAGGGAAAGAAGAAGGCAGATGGAGTTCATTTCTGAAATAGGGGAGAAGGTTTTTGTATATTCAATTCCTTCAACTTGTGAAAAACCCTTAGCAACAAGACAAGATTTATGTTTATCAACTTTCCCATCTTGTCCAAACTTGGTTTTGTAAACCCATTTGCATCTAACAAGTTTTCCTCCCTTTGGAAGAGGAACAATATCCCATGTATTGTTTGCTAATAATTAACTATATTCTTGATTCATAGCTATGTCTCAATCTAGATGGCCTAAAGCTTCTGCAAATGTGTTAGGATCATAATTCACTGAAGCCTGAGCCAGTAAAGAAGAGGCTCTATCGAACTAAGAATGTGTATGTCATTGATGTGTAGAATCACTTACAAGAGAACTTGCTGCATCCTGAGTAGCACGGACCCATTTTGGAAGTTGAGGAGCTGAAGGAGGATCCCAAGAAGGTGGGGGAGGACTTTTATCCTTGTTGTCATCATCTGAAGAAAAAAGGTTTTCAGAAGTAGAAGGGATAGAGAGAAGTGGCACATCTACTGAAATAGGCTCGTAGGTCGATATATTTTCAGCAAACTTTACATCTCTTCTAATGATAAAATTTTTGGATTTAGGTGGAAAGTCTATATCCTTTGACATCTTCAAAATATCCAACAAAAATACATTTTTCACTCTTAGGTTCTAAGGCTCTATTTTTCTCATTGGGAATATGGGCCCATGCTTCACTTCCAAAAACACAAAAGTGACTTACATTTGGTTTAATTGAGTTCCATGCTTCTTTTGGAGTGATATTGTTTAAAACGTTAGTAGGAGTGTGATTTACTATGTAATTTGCATAGTTAATTTTTTCTGCCCAAAAATTAAGACTAAGCACTTTAGATTGAAGCATACAATTAGCCATTTCCTTTAAGGAGTGATTCTTCCTTTCATCTACACCATTTTGTTGTGGAGTATATGGAACAATATGTTGCAATAGAATTTCATGCACAGTGCAAAAGTTGTTGAATTTGTTGTTAACATATTCTACACCATTATTTGATCTTAGAATAAGAATTTGATTTCCAAATTCTTTCTAAACAAAGGCCTTAAAGGCCAAAAACATGTTAAATACTTCACTCTTGAGTTTTAAGAAGTATACCCAAGTGCGTCTGGAGAAATCATTGATGAAAGTTAAGAAATACTTGTAGTGAGGGAATGAAACAACTAGAAGTGGACCACATAAATCTCTGTGCACAAGTTGTAAAGAGGCTGAGGCATGCCAAGAGCCACGTTTTTCAAACCTATCCGGATGATGTTTTCCGATTACATATCTGGAACAAACACCATCTTTGCAAGATACCATAGGAAAACCTGCCACCATATTTTACATACATAGGTTTTGAAGGGAGTGATAATTTAAGTTACCAAATAGACCATGCCAAAGTTTGCTCACTTCATTATTATGAGAAAAAAATACTGAGGGGAGAGTTGATGAACCAAATTTATTAAACTTATACAACCTTGTAGAATCATCAACAATGCCAGTAGCTAAAATCTATTTAGGATCTTTGAGGTCCTTAATTACAACATCATAAGGTGAAAATTCAATGGTTTTACCTTCACCTAAATGAGTTATCCGATATACAGATATAAGGTTGCCAAATAAGGTAGGAACAAATAATAAATCATTAAATTGACCATTTTCTATATTAATAGTTCCTGTCCCTACAACACTAAGAGATCTATCATTGCAAACATATGTATTTTTGATGTTACATTCATTTAAAGAAGAAAACATGGCTTTGTTTTTGGCCATGTGATAAGAAGCTCTAAAATCAATGAGCCACTCATAAGAATGTGAAGAAGAAGATACATTTAGTGCATAACCAAACACTGATGCTTGACAACCACATGCATAAAGTGTTTTTCGCGAATATGAAGTTGAAGATGAAGAGTGCTCCAAATGGATGTTATGCTTCTTCATTGCTGCTTCCAAGATTTCCATCTTTCTAAAGCATTTGGATTCTAAGTGGCCATCATGATTACAAAAGTTTCAATTTCTATCAATCTTCTTTCCGTTTTTTTTATTTGACTTATCATTTTGTTGGATTGATTTTTCATTTTGAGACCAAAAGTACTTAGGACCATTGGTTTGTTTAAGCCCATTCTTTTTAGGATGCTACTTCTTAGGATTATTTGAACTTGGTTGTTGTTCAGTAGCTGAGGCTTTCTTAGAAAATTTCCAAGAGTAATAATACCAATATGTAAGAGTTTTCCTTGTTCTCTTATTAAAGAATAAAAAATGCATCAAAAGAGGGGGGCTTGTAGTCTTTTCCTTGAGAAATAAAGGCTTCTCTAATGGAATGGAAGGTGGAAACAAAAACAGTGTAGGTTGGTCCCAACTTAGTAAGAATGGAAAAGATAAGGCTACCATATTCTTTCTTAACATTAACACCTTTCAAAATAATTCTAAGGGTCTTGAACTTGGACAAAAAATATTCAATGGAAGAAAAATTATTGGGGTCCAGCGTAAGCAACTCTTTTTCGAGTTGATGGGCTGTAATTTCATTTTTAATTCTAAAAACTTTATTGAGTTGTTTCATTTCTTCATCAAGGGTATCACGTTCTATGATATGGAATATAATTGTGGAGAAATATACATCTCTATCAACCCACATGTTTGATCTTGCTTATTTTCCCATTTTGCTTGCTTATATTCATCTTTAGGTTTAGCCTCTTGGCCTGAGGCTATTCTATAAATACCTTTACTTGTAAGTAAATTCTAAATGTAGGACAACCATTGGAAGTAGTTGGTGCTATCAAGAATAACCTAGAATGGAATTTCCATTTTAACAGAAACTGAAGCTATAGATGCTAATGGAAATATCTCGAAAAATTAGGTCGATTAAAAAAATAGCTCTGAAAATAGCTTATGGATGAAGAAGTTATGGATTTTTGAAGAAAACATGTTGAATATGCCGACGAGGAA
>APFE030042916.1:11769-71850 GCA_000404065.3 Pinus taeda | reverse complement strand
CACCTTAATTTCAAAAATGAGTTGGGCCCCTTCATCATGAACAAGAAGGAAGGATGGGAAGCTGCTGACTTGATCCTTAAGGACAAATACAAGCTGTCCTATAGTTTTTGATGGGTCCATTATGACCCTCAAGGTTTCATCACTGCTAGGAGAACTAAGTATAGGCTCCTAGGTATTAAGCACTGCCACTACCCACACATAGAAAAATATGCCAACTTACAAGAATGGCAGCTGGACACTCTAGTTGAGAGCTTAACAGAAGAAGAAAGAGTGCTTAAAAATATGAAAGAGCTTGAGAAGACAATTGACCTGGATTATGTGTAGCAGGTACCTTTTAGACCGCCTTACTCATTAGGAGAAGGGACCTCGGTTACAAGGACTGCACCACAGGCACCTTCTACAACAACAACAGCAATAGACAAAGGCAAAGGCATAATGGGTGCAGAGAATGAAACAGGAAAGGAACAGTCAGCCCCTCAAACAGAGCAGCATACAGAGCAGCATAAAGAGCAGCATACAGAGCAGCCGAAAGAGCAGCAAAACAAGCAGCATACAGAGCAGCATAAAGAGCAGCATACAGAGTAGATGAAAGAGCAGCAAACAGAGCAGTTGAAAGAGCAACAAGTAGAGCAGCAACAAGGACAAACTGTTCTGCCATAGACTGGGCTGCTAGAAACCCCCATAATGCAAACACCACGACCTCAAACTGAGCCATTGACTGCCCCAGTTTTGCAGACCCCAGCACATGAATAAAGGGGAATAAAAAGAGAAAGAGAAGAGTCCACTCCTCTCAGTGGATCCTCCCACCAGCCAGAAGCCAAAAGGAAAAGGACAGACTCCCCAGAGGTGGAAGACATTACTGAAGATGTCTTGAACAGTACAGCAAAGGACAGGGAGGGCAGCCAGCACACAGGGACAAGCTCCTCTCAGCAGGAGCAAACTTTACAGATTGGCTTGGAGGTGTCCTCTCCATCACAACAAAGCAAGAAGCCCAAGAGCACCAAGGCTTCTTTTAAGAAAATAAAGGCTCAGAATGAGCTATTGAGGGCTGAGGTATACAAACAGTTTATAGATGTTACACCAGCCCTGCAAGAGAGACTGATGTCTGTTTATGACATCCAAGAGGAAAAAATGATATTCAGTCATTTTAAGCCCAAAGGACCGCATCCTAAGACAACTGCAGATTTCATAAGGACAAGGGTGGAGGTCGTAGCTAAAGACATACATCCCATGGACCAGATTGAACTCCACAAGAAGACTGGGGAGATGGCCTATGCCACCTTGATAGAAAAGGCCACATTGGCCCATGAGCTAAAGGATTCCTTAAAAAACACCAACACTCAGCTAGATATTGAGAGTGTTGGATACCTATACCAATAGGTTTCATATTTCATGATTGGCAAATTCAAGTGCCAAATATGCTCCATTTTGCTGCTACAAAAGTTTCATATTTGCAAGAAAAGACAAGGTGTGTATATGCCTTCATACTCATCAAAGTTCTGATGGATGACCCAACAGTCTACTCTGGATCATGCCATGTTTTCAATTTATGTTGTAGAATAGAGAAAGAAATCTGTCCAAACTGTTTAATCTTGGCAGATCAGTAGTTAGGCAGAGAAACTAAGGTTCCCAACTGCTTAATCTGGGGCCTTGGAAGAAATAAGGGTAGTGCTAGATAGGAAATGAAAACAAAAAGCCAATGAAAAGAAAAGGCACATAAAGGGTTTGCAAGCCTAAGTGCACCCTACAAGAAGAAATAAAAAATGCTAGGCAAAATAGTTGGGTAGGTAGATGGGGTTGCAGAAGTGGTGTTTCTTCCAAGATCAACTTTGCTAACCATGTATAGGCAAAGTAACACAGTGGAGCATGACTAACTTCCCTTTTCCATTTGTATATCACTCATTACTAACACCCCTTCACAAGCTGTGTACATAAGAGAGACTCAAGGCCTGGTGATGGTTCTTATGGCCTTTACAAGCCACATTTCTTGTGCAAAAATCTTTTCATTTTGATCTACTCTTTACACTAAGTTGTTTTCAAGAAAACTTAGTTTTATTGATCCTCATTCATATTTTCCCCCCACGTTAACATCTAATCCTATTATGTAACTCCCTTATTTTACCCTTTCCCTACTAGTATTAACACCATGGTGTATAAACCCCAAAGTTTGTATAAATATCCCTCCCCTTGGCATTATAGCCATATGGTCTTTTAAAAAAGGGATCAAAATGACACCTGGTCACTTTGATGAACCTCCTTGTCATCTCTCTTCCTATTCCAAGTCATTTCACTCATTAAGCCTTCATTTGCAAAGAAAGACCCTACAAAACCCCTCCTACCCATAACCCCTTTTGAAATTGTGAGAAAACCCGAAAAAACCCATAAAACCCACTATCCCAAGGTTCTCCGCCCGAAATATTTAAATGAATATTTTAATCGGCTGGCGGGCCCCTTCCCAACCTGCACGACCCGTTGAAGGACTCGCCAGCCGTCCGATCTCCGCCGCCCAGATCTTATGGTGGGCGGTAAATTTCACTCCCTGACCTACCGACCTTTAGCGTACGGGGAAAGTGGTTTTGGGCCCCGTACAGGGACGTGTGGCGGGCGCTGGGGTTGTTCGGAGCCCCCCTCCCCGATACCGCCTTTGGCCAAAGGTGGTGCGGGGAACCCGCTTACCGCCATCCCGGTTACCACCCTCCCTCCTACGTCACCCGCACGTCATCTTGACATCACCTCACCTTTGCCCGCCCCAGCGTCCCGTGGCCCTCCACGCAGCCCTGCCACCGAATCTACCCGCCACTGTGTCCTGCCACCCTGGCTCACACCTCAGCACCACATCACTTCCATACCTGGGCCCCACCATGACGTCATGCTGACGTCATCGGCGGAAAAGCACCAAATGCGCACTTTTTCCAAAATTTGACGTTATAAACGACCAAATGAGCCGTTTTAAGTCATTTTCACGTGCAAAAGAAGGAGCCGTTGTCGACCAGCTGCCGCAAAATTTGTCCTCCAGCCAACAAATTCAAGATTTCAACCGTTGCAAGTCCACAATTCGACGGCATTAAGCCTCCACAGCCCGACTTGCAGGCGTCCAAGCTAGTTTTTCCAAGTATTTAGCAAGTTTCCTACTTCGCCCATGCATTTCAATTCTCTGTAAAAATTCACCATTAAAGACTGCTAAACCCCTGAATTCAGCTCTGCCTATTACCTAAAGTAAACCCAAGTAACCTGCACCACCCCTAAACCCCAATTCGACAGTGGAGTGCTCGTTCCACGGGCTAAAAACCCCAAGATTGCCCCCGAGGTGCTCGGCATTGTTCCCTTTTGCCAAGTACAGGCCACTTGCATTTTTACCAGAAGAACCTCACTATCTCTGCACCTTGTCATTAGCAACTCACATCCCTGTGAATTTCGCGGCAAACTACAAAAGCCAGCTTGCATTTTCCACTAAAAGAAGGACACCAGACTGTGTTAACAGTTGACCTGTTGCTAAAAGTCTTTAAGGACTTGTCAAACCATTACCTCTACCTGTACAGATTAGCTTATATCATGGCATCTCCTGCAACCTCATCCATCAGTGTGGCCTCGCAAAGTTAAACAAATAAGGAGCTGGAGGCCTTGCCATTAGTTGACAAGGATTGTCTCATTGGAGACTTTGAAGGAAACAGGGACTTCTTGCAGACCTTCAGTCGACTGAGAGAAGACTATAAGGATGGGCATGGTACACATGGGATTTGGGAGTCAAACCTACCCTATTACTGTCTCCCAGCTGTGAATGTTTTCCCCGAAATCATTCACCTCTGTGCTAAACACTATGATGTCCAGCACAGAGCTGTCAGCACCCCATCAGGGCGGATCCTATTTTACATAAATGTTGAGTCCATAAACAAGATGTTACAGTTTGATCAGACAGAGTTGTTGATCCCATTCTCCATGAATTATTTACTGGAAGCTGTTGACAAGATGACCATTGAAGAGCTGCAAAAGGTCATCAGGACCTTCATGAGACTTGAGTGCCAGACTACAGAGCCACCTCCTTATCTACATGAACATTTCAATGATGTAGGCAGGCTGTTATTAGACATGATAGCCTATGTATTGGGATACCAAAACAGTGAGCATGTGGATAAAGCCATGCTAGTGTTGCTGTCTGTTTACAGCCCATACCAACCCTCTACCCGAAAGTATAACTTTGCTAAGTTCATAACCAATAAAATTCATGATCAGTTGAGCAAACTGGACAGACAGGTGGTCTACAGATACTCAGCTTACATCTACCATCTGTTCATGTTTTATCATTCTGAAGCCTTCCCATGCTACATCAGAAGGCTGGATCATACAGGGGAGAGAATATCTGTTATCTTCTGGACCTCAGTTTATCACAAGGTCACAAATTCACCCTATACCTACTGTGAATTTGTTGACCAGTTTGTATACCCAATCTCTTGCATGTTGATGAAGTCCCCTCCTCCCAGGATATCTAATGAGATAAAGAAAGCTCTGCATCTTTCTAAGAATAACAAAATAGGTGACTGGTACCTATATGAACACCATACTGTATTCAGGGTCTATGGATGTGATCTCTGTCCATACAGGCTCCCCAAGTACGTACCTATGAGGTTGTTTGCCTTGGAGTATTACAGGCAATTAATTCAATCGGACCTCACCCACTTCCACAGCTCCAAGAAAAAGGCCCACCTTAATTTCAAAAATGAAATGGGCCCCTTCATCATGAACAAGAAGGAAGGATGGGAAGCTGTAGACTTGATCCTTAAGGACAATTACAAGTTGTCCTATAGTTTTCGATGGGTCCCTTATGACCCTCAAGGTTTCATTTCTGCTAGAAGAAATAAGTATAGGCTCCTAGCTATTAAGCATTGCCAATACCCACACATAGAAAAGTATGCCAACTTACAAGAATGGCAGCCGGACACTCTAGTTGAGAGCCTAACTGAGGAAGAAAGAACGCTTAAAAATGTCAAAGAGCTTGAGAAGACAATTGACCTGGATTATGTGCAGTAGGTACCCTTCAGACTGCCTTACTCAGTAGAACCAGGGACATCAGTTACAAGGACTGCACCACAGGCACCTGCTACAACAACAACAACAATGGACAAAGGCAAAGGCATAATGAGTGCAGAGGACGAACCAGGAAAGGGGCAAATAGAGTAGCAAACAGAGCAGCAGACAGAGCAACAAACAATAAGGAGACAGGGCAGCAGACAGAGCAGAAAACAGAGCAGGAAATGGGCCAGCAACAAGAACAAACTGTTATGCCACAGAATGGGCTGCCAGAAACTCCTACAACACAAACACCACCACGTCAAACTCAGCCATTAACTGTCCCAGTTCTGCAGACCCCATCACATGAAGAAAGGGGAGTAAAAAGACAAAGAGAAGAGTCCACTCCTGTCAGTGGATCCTCCCACCAGCCAGAAGCCAAAAGGCAAAGGGCAGACTCCCCAGAGGTGGAAGACATTACTGAAGATGTCTTGAACATTACAGCAAAGGACAGGGAGAGCAGCCAACACATAGGGACAAGCTCCTTTCAGCAGGAGCAAACTTTACAGGTTAGCTTGGAGGTGGCCTCTCAATCACAACAGAGCAAGAAGCAAAAGAGCACCAAGGCTTCCTTTAAACAAATAAAGGCTCAAAATGAGCTATTGAGGGCTGAGGTGTATAAACAGTTCATAGATGCTACACCAGCCATGCAAGAGAGATTGATGTCTGTTTATGACATCCAAGAAGAGAAAATAATATTCTGTCACTTTAAGCCCAAGGGGCCGCAGCCTAAGACAGCTGTAGATTTCATAAAGACAAGGGTGGAGGTCCTGGCTAAAGATATACATCCCATGGACCAGATTGAACTCCACAAGCAGGCTGGGGAGATGGTCTATGCCACCTTAGTAGAAAAGGCCACATTGGCCCATGAGCTGAAAGAGTCTTTAAAAAACACCAATACTCAGCTAGACATTGAGAGGATGTCCTCCAAAGCCAAGGACAATAGAATAAAATCTCTTGAAGATATCATTGTTGATTTAGGGCATGATCCTAGTGATCCGACAGGTGTTAAGGCCGTCATAAAGAAGAAAGATGATGATCTCAATGCATTAAGAAAGAGATTGAAGCTGCAGCCCACCGAGCACCCTCAAACAACTGAGCTTCAAAAGCAAAAACAGGCTGAGGACCAGCTAGACCTCTTACTGTAGCAGGATCAGAGGATCCGTGAATTGGAGAAAGAGCTGGAAGGAGCAATACAAGACAAACAGGGAGAATCTACTTCCCAAGCTCCTCCAACTACTTCCACAATAGCAGCAACATCAGGGGCAACAGTGGCCCCCACAACAGAAGCAGCAGGAACATCAGCAGCCCAAAAGGACAATCCAAGTATAGAGGACCTGACCAAGGCTGTCAAAGAGATGGAACTCCAGGCCGATGAAATAAAGAAAACCAAGGAGAAGTTGGCAGAGCTGGAGTCCAAATATGACAAGTCCAAGATAATGGTGGCTGAGCAGGGCAGAGAAATAAAGGCCCTCAAGGACAAGATAAAGGCCCTAGAAAAAGAATTGAATCTGGAAACAGCCATGGCCGAAATGAAAAGGATCTTATGGGCCAAAATAAGCAAATCCATCACACAGCAATGGAAATCAATAAAAACAATACATCAGCAGATGGAATTGCTGGGCCAAGCACACATAGAAATCAATAAGGCCAAAACACTGCTGGGAAACAGACCAGATCAGGCCAACAGGATTATAGACTTCCTAAACAGGTAGGAGCAGGAGGAACTGGCAGCCATAGGTATCCCAAACAGAACAGAAGCCGTTCTCATTACCAAGAGAGTGCTCACCCTCAGGAATTATGTACAAGCTGTGGAGAGGAAGTGCTATGAGATCACAACAGATGTGGAGGAATTTAAGTTCAAGATGGCAGAACTGCAAGCAAAAAGCCTGCCCAGCCTCCTAACTAGTGCAGGAAAATTGGTCTCCCAGGAGCAGTTTGCCAACAGAATGGTAACATACATTGAGAATCAGATTACTGCATCTAGCAGTACATCTGAACAGACAGGGCCCCCCTCAGGACAGAGTTTATATGATAAATTGGGAGGCCTATTCTTTATTGAAAATGAAGTGAATCACCTTTTTGAGACTCCTCCTAATTTCTTTAGATATAAAGAGGCCGATGAGACCTTAATAAAGATTAGGAGGCATCAGATGCCTAAGGAAGACTGGTGGCAATCAATGCTTAGAATTCTGCCACGGTAGCTCCAGCTGTCCAGTCACTGCTAGCTCCAGGTCAAATACAGGACAAACAGAAGGATAAAGTGAGCATTTAAAGCAGCTGAATGCGGACCCAGCATATGGACCATGACAGTTGGCCAAAAGATAAAGAAATGCACAAAACTTGGTGGTATACCCTCAGTCAACTCCAAGAGCCACCAAGTCAGCAGTGTCTGACCATTTTCTGACAGGGCCAGGAGGACACACAAACTACAGCTGCACGGACACGTTATTCAGCAGTTATGTCAAAGCACTCAGCCGACTCCAACCAACTCCGTAAGCCCCAAATGCCATGATTGTTCTGACAGGAGTTAATAGCTTTTATAGCTCATTGAAGATTGCAATAACTGCTCATCTACCAGCCCAGTACGAGTGTAAGAAGATATTTTTCCTCTCAGATGACTCATGCCTGAGATATTTTGTAATAGACTTCTATATATTCCCCCTCACATTTGTTAGCAGGGGTTGGACTCCGGATGTAAGAAATCTCTTGATATCTCTTCTGTTACTCTTATGTTGTAAATCTTCAAACAACTAATACAAAGGATGATGGGATTTCCAGAAGCATTGTGTCTTTGATGTCTTGCTGGTCTATGGCTGAAAGTTGCAGGATTCCTGTGTATTCCATGGCTCAATAAGTTTTTCTCGTTACTCTCTGTTACATAATGTTTGCTATACTTTCATATATCTTTCATGTTCTCCATGCACTCAATATCTAAATAGCAAGGAAAAAGAATAGTCTCAGGACTTAATCATTGATTACCCTGAGCTCAATCCAAGCTATTTCCTATGTTTTCTTCAGTTATGGTATCGAAAGAGTAATTCTTAAATGCTACCTTTCATACTATATCATCACAGTGTTCTATTATTTTAGGAATTCAAGTAATTTCTCCTAAGTAGTAGACCTCTTTCCCACTACCCAGCTCAGTAAAGAATCCTTAGATGCTCTTTGCTAGTTGTTTATCATTTCACCATCACAATTTACAGTTTGTTTTGTGAAATACACACAGGCCCTGTAATTCCAGCTGCACTAAGCCAGGATCTCAAGGAAACAACAGCTACAGACCCAATTGCCCAATGGATTAGTCTCACCAGCAGATAACGTTCTAAAATTATCAGAAGCATCCTCCCAACCAAACATAAAAAACAATCAAACATTCACTTCATAACTAGCCTAAAACTCCATTAAAACAGTGACAAACCTTACAGAGAGAGCCCTCTCTGATTACAGCTGGGCTAGAAGCTGTAGTCCAAAGATTGGTTAGTGGTTACCCCGGCAGTATTCCCTTGGGAGTCATAGGGAACAACCTGGGTGTTAACAGAGAGGATGTCCTCTAAGGCCAAGGACAATAGAATAAAGTCTCTTGAGGAGATCATTATTGATCTAGGGCATGATCCTAGTGATCCGACAGGTGTAAAGGCCCTCATAAAGAAGAAGAATGATGATCTCAATGCATTGAGGAAGAGATTGAAGCTACCGCCCACTGAGCACCCTCAAACAGCTGAGCTTCAAAAGCAAAAACAAGTGGAGGACCAGCTAGACCTCTTATTGCAGTAGGATCAGAGGATTCGTGAATTGGAGAGAGAGCTGGAAGGAGCAATACAAGACAAACAGGGAGAATCTACTTCCCAAGCTCCTCCAACTACTTCCACAACAGCAGTAACATCAGGGGCAACAATGGCCCCCACAACAGAAGCAGCAGGCACATCAGCAACCCAAGAGGCCAATCCAAGTGTAGAGGAATTGACCAAGGCTGTCAAAGAGATGGAACTCCAGGCCAATGAAATAAAGAAAGCCAAGGAGAAATTGGCAGAGCTGGAGTCCAAATATGACAAGTCTAAGGTAATTGTGGCAGAGCAGGGCAAAGAAATAAAGGCCCTCAAGGACAAGATAAAGGCCTTAGAAAAAGAATTGAATCTGGAAACAACCATGGCCGAAATAAAAAGGATCTTATGGGCAAAAATAAGAAAATCCATCACCCAACAATGGAAATCAATAAAAACGATACATCAGCAGATGGAATTGCTGGGCCAAGCACATATAGAAATCAATAAGGCCAAAGCACTGCTGGGAAACAGACCAGAACAGGCCAACAGAATAGTAGACTTCCTAAACAGGCAGGAGCAGGAGGAATTGGCAGCCATGGGTATCCCCAACAGAACAGAAGTCGTTCTCCTTGCCAAGAAAGTGCTCACTCTCAGGAATTATGTACAAGCTGTGGAGAGGAAGTGCTATGAGATCACAACAGATGTGGAGCAATTCAGGGTCAAGTTGGCAAAACTACAAGCAGAAGGCCTGCCCAGCCTCCTAACTGGTGCAGGAAAATTAGTCTCCCAGGATCATTTTGCCAACAGAATGGCAACATATATTGAGAATCAGATTACTGCATCTAGCAGTACATCTGAACAGACAGGGCCTCCCTCAGGACAGAGTTTATATGATAAGCTGGGAGGCCTATTCTTTATTGAAAATGAAGTGAACCACCTTTTTGAGACTCCTCCTAATTTTTATAGATATACAGAGGCCGATGAGACCTTAATAAAGATTAGGAGGCATTAGATGCCTAAGGAAGATTGGTGGCAAGCAATGCTTCAAATTCTGCCACGGTAGCTCCAGTTGTTCGGTCACTGCCAGCTCCAGGTCAATACAAGACAAACAGAAGGATAAAGTCAGCATTTAAAGCAGCTGAATGATGACTCAGCATGTAGACTATGACGGCTAGCCAAAAGATAAAGGAATGCGCAAATTTTGGCAGTGTACCCTTAGCCAACTCTAAGAGCCACCAAGTCAGCAATCTCTGACCATTTTCTGACAGCTAAGGGGCTAAAAGTGATTACAGCATTTACTCTCTCAGCTGCTGCACTCCAACAGTTGGTTGAGCATTTATGGAACATTTACTCTCCATTTAGATATTTTCTTATGTAAATTTTGTATATATACTCCCCTTAGTAACGCATAAGGGGTTGGGAATTTTTACTCTGAGGCATGTATACTCTGTATTTTTTCAGAAAAGTTTAATACAAAGAGCAATTTCAGCTCAGTGATTTCCTGGAACTCTGGTGTCTTGTTGATAATCTAAGTGCTGTTGCAGAATCCCTGTGTTGTCTGGTGGAATGATATGTTTTCTTTAAACTCTGTTATGTTTCCCTATGTTATTTCATTTTCATGTTTCGATTATATGTGGCAATAAAGAAAAAGAATAGTTCAGGACATGTTTCTTCGCACCCTGTGCTCAATCTTATATTGCTGTAAATGTTTTCTTCAGGATTAAAACATACATGAATTCTTAAGTGCTCATGTTATATTTAGTTCCATGTTGTGAATGTTATCTAGAAATTCTTAAATGCTTCCAGGTAACAATTGCTTTCTTTCTATATCAGTTTATAGAAAGATTCTTAATTGCCTTTCTTATACTGAACATATCATACCCAAACTCAATTTCAAAGCATTATTCCTCAGACAATTATCTTGCTCTGCAGCTTTCATTTACAAGTATCAACACAACACACCAAACCAAAGGACCACTGACTCCATTGCCCAATGTCATGCAAGATTCTGGTAAGAGCATACACGTTTTGACTGAACCTTTCCAACCAAACAATTAAAACAAAGTTAAGCTTCACATATAGCCTAAAATACCATCAGAATAGAGACAAATCATAAAGAGAGAGCCCTCTCTGATTACAGCTTGGCTAGAAGCTGCAATCCAAAGATTGGTTAGTAGTTACCCCAGCTGTATTCCCTTAGAGTCAAAGGGAACAACCTGAGTGTTAACACTGAAAAAGGAAAGAGATATGATGATTCTCCTTCTGTAGAGGCAAAAATAACATATGATGAAGGTGGGGATGTGCACTTAGCTTCTTCTTCAAGTACACGTGTAGATCATGAGGCATGATTGATTAACTCAGGTGCATCCTTTCACTTCACTCCCCATAGAGAGTGGTTCTACGAGTATGAGAAATATGATGGTGGTGATTTCTTCTTAGGGGATAACAGCAAGAATATAATTCTTGGTCACATAAAAATCAAGTTTAAGTTATGAGGTGCAAGGATTAGAACACTTCTAGGTGTTCTCGATATTCCTGCATTGGCAAAAAATATGATTTCTATAAGCAAGTTGGATGATGCATTGGTAAAAATAGTGTCCGAGAAAGATACATGAAAGATGGTTTGTGGATCATTAGTATTTATGTAGGTATTCCATATTGGAACTCTATACAGGCTTCAAGGTAGCACTGCTATTGATGGGTGCAATAGTTCTGTTGTTCTTGAAAGTGTAGCAAAATATTTAGTGATCTCTGGAGAAAACATCCTGCTATGGTATGAAAGGCTTGGACATACTGGAGAGAAGGTCCTTCGAATACTTCATGGTAATGGTATGGTTGAATATATGTCTAATAGCGTTTTGGATTTTGATTTCTGTGAAAATTGTATATATGGGAAGAAGAATCGGGTGAGTTTCCCCTCTGTTAGTAAGATGGTGAAACAAATATTAGAGCTTGTGCACAGTGATGTGTTAGGACCTGTGTCAGTTCCATCATTGGGAAATTATATGTAATATGTATCATTTATAGATTACTTCTCAAGGAATACATGGATATATTTCCTTAGGAAGAAAATTGAACTCTTTGACATTTTAAAGAAGTTAAGGTTCTGGTGGAAAACTAGACAGAGAAGAAGAGAAAGATGCTAAGGATACAAAATAGTGGGGATTTTTTCAAGAAGGAATTTGAAGAGTTCTGTAAGAACTGTGGTATAGCATGACAGAAGACTACTCCACACACACCTGAGAAAAATGGAGTTGCAAAAATAATGAACAATACATTGATGGAAAGGGAAAGAAGCATGCTCAGTGGTGTCGGGCTAGGACATGAATTCTGGGTAGAGGTGGTTGAGATGACCTGTTACCTGGTCAACATATCACCTTCATTAGCATTGGAGGATAAGATTCTACAAGAGGTATGGACTGGTAAGAAACCTTCTCTTTCACATTTGAGGGTATTTGGATGCAATGCATATGTACATGTTCCAAAAGAGAAAAGAACAAAGTTGGATAGTAAATCTTAAAAGTGCATCATTACTGGGTATAACGATGGTTTAAAGGGTTATAAACTTTGGAACCCATAAACAAGGAAGGTTGTGTACAATTGAAATGTGGTATTTAGAGAGGTAAAAATGTTATTAAACATGAAGTCCTACCAAACAAACATGAGAATATAGAGTTTGAGCTAAAGGAGGAAGAATAAGACTCTACAACAGAAGAGGAACTAGAAGATGAAGAGCCACAAACTCTGGCTGTGAGAGGATCAGTTCAAAAAAGAAGGTAACCAGAAAGGTATAGGCCGTCTACATTCTATTCAAATTTTTCTTTATCTATTATTGATGATGAACCCAAACTTGTGAGGGAAGCAGTAGATTTAAAGGATGGAAAACTCTGAAAAGAGGCCATGCTTAATGAAATGGTATCTTTGCAAAAAAACAAGGCTTCGGATCTGGTCGTGTTTCCAACTCAAAGGAAACACATTAAAAACAAGTGGGTGTTTAAGAAAAAGATGAATGTAGAAGGAAAGGGGGAGAAGTATAAAGCTCGGTTGGTAGAAAAGGGTTATTCCTAGGTGTGGGGAATTGATTTTGGTCATAGTTATTCTCCTGTTTCCAAGATAGTTTCTATTAGATTACTTTTATTTGTCACTGCTACTTTTGATTTTTAGGTAGAATAGATGGATGTGGAGATAACATTTCTTCACGGGGATCTGGAAGAAGAGATATACATGAAGCAACCTAAATGCTTTCGGGTGAAGGGTAAGAATGAACTAGTATGCAAGTTAAAAAAGTCTTTGTATGGGCCAAAATAATCATCAAGGATGTGGTAGCAGATATTTGATACATTTATAAGGGGACTAGGCTTCACCAGAAGAAAAGAAGATCACTGTGTGCATTTTAAAAATTAGTGATCATGATATTTATTTGGTCTTGTATGTGGATGATATGTTGCTAGTTGGAAATGACAAACAAATTATCCAGGATTTGAAGACCCAATTGTCCTCCAAAATCGACATGAAAGATCTTGGTGATGCAAACTATATTATGGGCATGGAAACTAAATGAGATCGAGCAAAGGGGAAGTATGTCGAGACAATACTACAGAGGTTTAATATGCAAGATAGTAAACTGGTGAAGGTTCCTTTTCCTGTCAGTGTAAATTTATATGATGAACAATGTCCCAAGAAACAAGAAGAGAAAGAGGACATGTCTTGTGTTCCATATGTAGGTGTAGTCAGTAGCCTGGCGTATGAAATGGTCTATACTAGACCATATATTTCACATGCAATGGGAGTATTGAGCAGGTTTATGTCAAAATGAGGGAAGGAGCATTGGACAACAGTGAAGTGGGTTTTCAGGTATTTGTATGGCACCAGTGATTATGGTTTGTGCTACCAAGGAAGACCAAGATTGGACAAAGATTTGGACATCCGTGGCTTCACTGATGGAGAGTGGGTTGGAGATCTAGATTAGAGAAGATATATAAGTTGGTATGTTTTTAACCTATTTGGAGGTGTAGTTAGTTGGATAAGTAAGAGACAGTCTGTAGTGGCATTTTAAACTACATAAGCAGAATACATGGTAGCCACTCATGAAAGCAAGGAAGCAGTTTGGTTGTAGAGATTGTGTTCAATTATGGGATTAGTAAAACGAGCTATATAGGCTATAATGTGATAGCCAAAGTGCCATTTTCATGGAAAAGAACCCTACTTATCATTCAAAGACAAAGCACATTGATGTTCAGTAGCACTTTATAATGGATATGGTTGAGGGCAAGAAGGTGTTGCTAGTAAAGGTGGTCACTTTGAAGAATAATGCATATGCATTGACAAAGTCTATGAGCAGTGTGAATTTCTCATGGTGTAGGGAAACAATGGGCATTATAGTTCTAGATCAATGACTAAACCTTCCTGTGGCCCCTTGTGGAAAGAATATAACAAGTGGGAGAATTTTGGGTTGTGTTATATTCTTTCCATGACTACCCAACACATGGGGGGGTAACAAGGGGGGCAGTAGCCTGCCCTCTATGTTGTGTTGGTCACTTCCGGGGGGTTATAGTGAGGCAGTTGTCCTCCCTGTCAGGGGCTTTTCAAAGGGGTGGTATCCCCACTGCACGGGGTTTGGGGCAATGCCCTAGGAACTTTATTTCGGACCCTATATCAGGTGGATGGACCTACCTATGGCTTTGTGCATGCATTTCACACATGGTTTTGGGCACGATACGTTTTTTTCCATGGTATTTTGTAGATCCAGTCAAGGGAACTAAGGTTATGTTCTAATCCAAGATTAATGGATTGGAGTTTAAGGATGCTTCGACATGTGTATATATGTATTGTAATATTGAAAGGAACATAATGAAAAATAAATCTGGTAGCCTCGTTTTTGGGATTCCAGGGTAAAATCTCTATGTATATATGTTTTATTCTTTATGCTCTCACCATTGTTTATTTTCTATTTTTAGAATTTGTATGCAGGTAATTTTCGTATGGATTTAAAACCTACATTTTGGCTCCTAAGGTTGAGGAGCCTCAGATTGATGTGGAGAAGCCACATGCAGAGGATCCACTATCCCGTAGTGGAGACATCCACTAAGGTAGAGTCTTCCATGGAGGGAAGAAAGCACACCATAGAGGTTGACAAATTGTTGGATGATACATGGGAGAATGAGGGAGCACCCACTTCTCAATGCAGGAAGAGGAGGTCACCTGAGAGGCACATTGGATACATGGCTCTCATGGGCGAATGTGTTGTGACATAGCCATCTTCCTTTCAGCTAGTAGTGCAGGAACCAATTAGGGTTGATGCCATGGTGGAGGTGTATGAATCCATAGTTTGTAAGAGTGTTTGGGATGTGGTCCTGAGACTGGGGGACAAGTCAGTGGTGAGCTCTTGTTGGGTTTACACAATAAAGCAAGTTGAAAATGGTAGTCTGAAGAAGCATAAGGATAGATTTGTTGCCCATGGATTTTCATAGGTAGAGTGGATTGACTATGATGAGACCTTTTATCATGTTGCAAGGTACTCTTCAATAATATCTATATTGGCATGATCAACATAGATGGGTTGGAAGATACATCAGATGGATGTAAATACAACCCTCCTTAATGGCATGATTTAGGAAGAGATGTAAATAGAGCAACCTGAAGGTTTTGATACATTTGACTGTGAGTCACATATCTGCCAGCTCAAGAGGGCATTGTATGGGCTGAAGCAAGGACCCCATGCTTGGTACACTAGGATAGACAACTACTTCACCATGTTGATATTCATGGAGTGAAGTAGATGTGAACTTGTATCACATAGTGGTGGAAGGTTAATTTTTTATCATTGTACTTTATGTTGATGATCTCATACCGACAAGTGAAGATTAGCTAATGAAATCTTTCAAGAAGGATCTTGCAAGAGAGTTCAAGATGAAGGACATTGGGCTCATGCATTACTTTCTTGGCATGGATGTATGGTAGGGAGATGGGGATTTATTTGTGTCTCGGGGAAAGTATGCTAATGAGATACTCAAGATATTCTACATGGAGAGAAGCAAACCCATGGAGACTCCTTTAGGAGGTAATTAGAGGAAGGAGCATGCTATTTCAGGTGAAGTAGTTGAAGCTGTTGCTTATAGGGAGCTTGTGCGCTCACTCATATACTTTTTGAGCACATGATCAGATATGTGTTATGCAGTTAACCAACTTAGTGAAGTGATGATTAGACCTACCGAGTTGTATTGGAAGGTGGCAAAGCATGTGTTGAGATACGTCAGGGGAACTTATTAGTATGGATTATGGTACAAAAAAATAGAGGTAGTGAATCTTCAAGGCTTCACCAATGAAAATTGGGCAAGGAGTCCATCCGACAGGAAGAGCACATTAGGAGGGACCTTTACTATTGGGTCAATGATAATTTCTTGGTACAGAAGGAAACAGAGATTGGCTGCAATCATTTCGGCAGAGGCATAGTACATGGCTGTGAGTTAGGCAACATGTGAGGACATGTGAATGAGGAAGATCATGGTTGGCTTATTTGGTCATCAAATGGATCCAACGGTGATTTACTACGATAATCATAGTTGTATCAAAATCTTTGAAAATCAAGTTTTTCATGATCGATCCAAGCATATTGATATTCAATATCATCATCTGAGAGTTTATGTATTGAGATGGAATATGTTGTTAGAGTACATTCCTATGGAGGAGCAAGATGCTCACATTTTGACAAATGAATTGTCAATATGTAAATTCTAGTTTCACAGAGACAAGATCAGGATAGCTGATAAACCCTTTCTTGTTGAGAGGGAGTGTTGAGAAATGGCAAGAAAAAATTTCAGTTTAATTTGTCCTTGAATTAAACTGAGGATTAAAATTGAATTCTATTCTCATAGGAACTTGTAAATAGTTAGTTAAGTTTAATTAACTTAATTAGCTTAGGAATTTTGAGTTGGAAGTCTTTCTGGAGTCATGTATATGTTCTCCCTAAGTTTTAGGGTTCTAATATGAGTTTAAATCGAGTTGGATATTAGATCACTCAATTTACTAAGTTAATTTAAGTTAAATTAGTTCTAAATTGTTTTTGGAACTAATAGAGGACTAACAGTCAGTTGGTGCACTAATGCATCCACTAGTGATACTCTAATTAAGTGAATATTTCCTCATGAGGAACTCATGCATGTCAACTGAGAGAAAGACCTAGTTGAGACTAGAGTGTAGAGATAACATTTGTACTATTAGTGGTATTATATATTGGAGTGTAAGTATCATGCATGCATCAGAGATTGATCGTATGTTTGGATTGCATAGTTTTGGAAGCATGAATTTCCTTTAAATGTGGTCTATTCATTCTAGGAATTAATGCAAGAGATTAGGGTTTTGAGAGATAGAAAATTGGCTAAGTGTTGGCCAAGAGATAGCTTGTGTGTTGAGAGAGTTGAGTGGACTTGTGGAGAATTGTTGTAGTGAGAAAAAGCTTTGTATCTTCACTCATATTTATGATTTAATGCAATACAGATAAGTGGGGTTTTGAGTTATGTCTTTCCCCATTAAAACTTATTGTGTTATGTGCCATTGATTTATCTTCTTCTTTTTCATATTGTCTTCATCGACCTATTGGCTCCCACTGGTTGAAAGTAGAAGTAAATTCTTGTTCGATGCTTTAGTACATTGCATGAGCTTGTGGATCTATAGGATTTTCTACAAAGCCATATTTATCTTGCACTCAACCATTATCTAGATGCATGTTTATTATTTATAAGAGTACTCCATTTAATTTCCCACCTTATATGTTAGGAAGGAATATATAAACGCTTGACGTTGTTGTATCTTTAGACCACTAACTTAAAGATGTTGTAATTATTCTTTATCAAAGCGTGTTTCCTTTTAAATTTTATAGCATAAGTCCACAAAAAGTTTGTTTTCCATTTGGACTTGAGTTCTCTTTTGGGCTTCTTGGATGTCAGTTCACCCTAAAGAATTTTAGAATTAATTTTCTTTAGAGTCATCAACTAGAGTTGTCTGTATGATTAGAGCATTGGGGCATAAAACAATGCATCAAAAAGTGAATGTTTCATTTTATCCTCCTTACAACTAAGAAATGACATTTCTCAACAATTTAATCTATATTTAATTCATGAAATAAGTATAAAAATACAATTTAATAATGCAATAATCCCCTTTAGTTTGAAATTGTATGTTTCTATTTGTATGCTCCTTTTTAACCTAAAAGAATTAAATGAAGTGGCATAAAAATCCCATTCTTTGCCAAAGTAAAATATAAACCAAGAAATCCCATGGTTAATTCACACTTTATAATACTAGAAGGCTATACATATAAGGAAATAAACTTAGTAAAAACCTAGCTTAATATTTATCCTTCAATTATGTGCTTATTCAAAGAAGCAATGTAAGCATTAAGAAAAAAATAGCAAGATACACTTGATATTTAGTGAAATTTAATAGGAAACTAAATAAACCATAAGCATAATGTTTCATTTGTTTTAAACTAGAAAATGGTCCTTATGATTTATCCTCAACAACAATCAAGCCTTGTCCATGATGATGTTCGAACTAAAAAACATAAATATTCCATAAGCATTAAGAAATACTTGTTGTTTGACATGTTTTCATTATTCAAAAATTATTTGATGCTTCTTCTAAACAAAATATTCTACACATATTCGGAGAATTTTAAGGTCTTAAATAGGTCTCCAAAGGAAAATAATAAAATAATAGAATAAGAGATTTCCTTTCAAAGAAAAAAGAAACAAATTACTTTTTTTATTTGGCTTTTCAAGTTATCTCAACATAGGTTTACTTAGATATAATATGTAGAAACATTTTCGATTTGGAATTAAATTCCACATCCAAATACCTACTATTCATAGTTTTGAGTAGAACAACACTAAAAATAATTCAACAAACATGGAAAACTTGTTTCCTCCTTAGAAATGAAAAATGTCAATTATTTTCATTTATTCTAGTGTGGGTCTTGTCAAAGGTATGTAGAGTAGAACTCATTGGATGGTGAACATAATTATGCATTCAATGGATGTCTACACTCGACATTTGAGTAACCCTCTTAGGAGATAAGCCAAAAATACAATTAATAAAAGTTATTTTCTTTGTTTCCTTTCAAAAATATTTATCCCTCGGGATGACATCATCATCCTCAATATTAATGGTTTATTTAAAGTTGATTTTTCTAGTACATCTTTTATTTTGACGCCAATTTTTGGCCTTAAATTTCTATTAATGGGCTAAGGGAGATAGTTTCAGAGAATAATTTGTAAAAGAAAAATTTATATTATTACCTACAAAAACAAAATTCAATAAACGAAATAAGGGAAATGCTACAAATCTTGTATTATTGTATTATGTTATGGTGGTCCTCATCTGTTATCTTTGCTACCCCAGGGTTCTTGCATCAATTTGGTGGTGGAAAAATTGGAAATGTTGTGCAAAGGAATGCATGCACACATGAACATGTGCTTGTTATTTGAAACACGTATCTAATACTAATCCTACAATGTAAGTTAGTGTTCACCAAACTACTACACACACTTGCCAAATTATTTTTTTAGAAACATGTGCACATAATGTGTATGTGTTCCTTCGTAGAAGCATGGTCTTACTTAAAATTTCATGTAAGTTCCTAAGTACTAGTACATGCATGTTCTTACTTAAGTACTTCAATCCATAACAAAAATTCTAAAAAAACATTCATAATAATTTGTGAAGCTTTGAAGGAACCTTCCAACAATTTTGGTCAAGGGCTCCTAATCCAAAACATAGGTTGGAGGAGAATAATAAAACTGACTTTATGACTCCCCTAGTGTATATGTAAAATGTGTGGACTAATATTACAAATAATATAACACATAACTAACACTAGGAAACATATATATTGTTCAAAAATACCTTTTGGCATTGACATCACCAACCATAGGATAGCCCAACAAATGAAACCTTGAAATCATGCATTCATGACATGCGAATCACCTACAACCCACATGAAATATTAAACCATAAACAACACTTCAAACCCACATGCATGACCTCCGAGTTGTATCCTTTACCATTTAGTGGGTATTGACACCCTTAGGTTTTTGGAAAAATAATATCAACCTTAACACATGGATGGAGGTCAACTCGTGTAACTTTCACATTAGATTTGAAAGCGAGCCTCCTTAACTCAACAATGATTAAGGAGTACTCAAACCATGGTATATGATCTCTCTAGTATATTTATCATTCAAATTGTAATAATGTACACCTTCAGAAGGCTTTAAACACTAAGTATTGGTCATGGGACATTAGACATGATAAAGATAGAAAAATTAGGCATTTGGACCTAAGGTAAGATTCCAAGAATCTAACTTCAAGAATAATGTCTTTAACCACAACATATAATTCCTTGAGAGTATCATCTTCCTGCTAGTTTAGATATGGGCATTGTTATTCACCAAAAGTGGGTAACCTCTAGGAGAAAATTTTCCCCAAAAAATCCCTTTTAGATAGAAGCAAACAAGCCTTGATATCCACTAAGTAGTCAATATCATGTGCCATTCATATCTTGACCACCTACATCAATCATGTCTCATTGCCCATTTTCCAAGTGAGCATATTGTAAGGTGGAAATTTAATCCAAAATGTACTTTATTATTTTTGCATTTGGGTGCTTATGCATGTTTCTATTTGGGCATTTGGCCTAGATTATGGGGTAACCTGGAAGAAGGAAGGGCTTTAACCATAAGCTTTTTCTCTCACCTTAAATGGGGGGTTAATTTTCAACCCAGGTCGAGTGGGACCTCCCCTACGAGAGCATGGATTTAGGAAGGGAACTACCTAAGAAACCCTTAATTAGATAGTGTATTCATGTCTCTCCCTTTCCATATTTACCACTCTCCATCTCACATCAGAAAATCGATACTCCACCCCCCATTCTTTGGGTTAAATTGATCATTGGTTCATTCGAATATGAAACTCATACATTCTCATAGCTTGGTTAAGCCTAGAACATTTCCCTGGGAGGTTGATGCAACCAAAATAAAAGTGAAGAGAATATAATGGCCACCAATGGAAAAAAAATAGGGAAATTATAAAAAGGTGAAAAATGACCAGTACTTACAATGATCACATGTGAAAAAATCCAAGCATGAGCACTACCTCCATGTTATGGCCATAACTTGGTTCCAGGGAGAATGTTTCCCTACCACATCATGAAAAATAACCATTTCATGTCCAAACCCTTAGTGGGTAATGAAATTCCCCACCACTAAGCGGGTAATAACTTTTATACATCATATAGAGCATGCTCTCATTCCTTGGTTCTTCAAAATATAATATAAATAAAATCAAGAAAAAATAAAAAGACATTAGAGTGGTGGAAAAACAAAGATCCCAAGGTAACTCATCCATCCATGATTACTCCAGACCAAGGATGTGGAGATTCCTTCATGCTAGTTGGTTTGATCATGCACTTGGCCATGAAGTCTTTCTCCGTTGTTTCATCATTATTCATGATACCTATTTCTTGAAGGGTGGACCAGGGACTTGCTTTCTCCTTATGGGTTGGAATCACGTAATAGGGTCATCTAGTAGACACTCATACCTAGGGAGGTAACACCATTTTGATATTAGAGCCCCAAATTTGAAAGGAAATCCTTATCAGAAATGAAAATTTTCCCATTACTTTCAAGCTTGGTCCAATTAGATGTAAAAATTATTATGTGTATATACTAGTGAATTTGTAGCACTCAATAATCTGTGCGATTGACATGTGGTTTCATAATGTTGCACAAACTTAATTATGGCTAAATTCCACTAGAGACACATATTGACACCTACCAGTGATGCGTGGAGAGCCATGGGATACCAAAAAGTTGTGGAGCATCATTTGTGTCCATGGGAATCTTCAACACCCACAGTACTCCTGCACTTTTCCCTATATCATTTATGGGATGATACCTATGGAACAACATGCCCCCAGCTATCTTAGGAGTAATATATGGTTAGCTTGTTGATCCAAGGCCTAGATAACGTTTGTCTCATACCCTGAGACATGTGAAGTCTATCACCATCACCAGTTCCTCAGTGTTGGATTATAATCACGAATTCACACCACCAGGAGACCCATGAGGCCCAATTTTCTGCCTCAAAACAAACATTGGATTTTAGGGGACGACTATGAAAGAGATGTATGTTACAACCCCTATATATTTATCATAGAGGGATTTAACGCTTGTTATGGCATCATTTTCCCTCAATGATATCCCTGCAAGGGTTTACATTACATGATGTCAAAACCTTACTATATTTTAACTCACATCTGTGGATTATTTTATGTTTTCATATTAGTGACATGATTGGATTGTGACCTAGCTTGTTTTAGCATATTATTTTATAATTATTAGAGGTGCTTGAAGGAAAAAATGGAACTTGGCCTCCTCATTTAAATGGAGGAGGCCTCATTATAATTTCTCATCATCACACACTTGGATATTTTCAATTCTCTCTCTCTTGAGAAATTTCAGCCTTTTTTTCATGTGGTATGATGATTGTACCTCACCTTTCTCTTTCCATAGTGGTTGGGAAGATATGGGTATGGATATATGCAAGCCATATATCTCCTCATGCCATAATGATGATATTCATGAGGTTGTGCTTGATCAAAATTTTATGAGCTTGGTTGTTGAATTCTCCATTCTTTCTTTGCATCAAAGAATCTAATGGCTCAAGTTAGGTTTTTCCTTCCCCTCCACATCAACAATCCTTTATGTATGGTCCTCTTATTTTCATACCTTACACCCTTTTGATTCATCTTGAGAATCTTATAAAGGAGGAAGTGATATTTGGTTGACATATTTCATATTAACTAATAGGTGAAAGAGGTGTCATATTGATCTAATAATATGTTGGTTTCATTAGTTTTATGATTATACCTAGCTCATTTATAGTATGCTAGAATTGCATGGTATTATAGTTGAATTTAATTTCATCTTAGCATGATAAAATTATCATATTTCATGTATATATACCTTGCACTTGGATTATAATTGAAGCTATGTATTGATTTATTATTTTGATGAAAAATATGGGTGATATCCTATGCCTAGTGCACATGTTCCTAAACAATTTGATTGTCATGTGCAAGTTACAGGTCTAAGGTCTACGGATATTGTTGGTGTTCTCTTGAAATCCCAATTCAAGTACCCATATCATGCACTATATGGTGAGCTCATGTCCTAGGTGGAGCCAGATGTTACCCACCAAATGTGGGTAACCCCTACAAGAAGCATTTCTCTTATTCATCTCTTCTAGCTAATAACCAACAATGCCTGATAGCTATTGAGTAGTTGATCTAATGTGCCATTCATATCTCCACCGCCTGCATTACTCATAGGTTTCGTTTCCCATTTTCAAAGATCACATGTTGGAATGTGAGCATCTAATCCAAAAGGTACTTTATCATTTTACACTTGAGTGCTTATGCTTGTTTGTATTATGTCTTGGAATCTGGGGTCACCTAGAAGAAGGAAGTAATTTGACCGTAGTCATATTCTCTCACCTTAAACGTGGGGTTAATTTTGAACTAGTCCAATAGAACCCCCCATCATGGCCAATGGATTTAGGAACAACATTACTTTAGAAACCTCAATTGAGATAACATAGTCCCATATCTCCCTTCCCATACTTACCACTTTCCATCTCACGTTATAATTGATATACTCCACATCCATTATTTAAGTTCAACTAACCATTGGTTCTTAGGGATTTGATGCTCATATATCTTTATAGCTAGGTTGGGCTTGGAAAGTTTCCCTAGGAGTTTGATGCAACTAAACAAAAGGGTGAAAATAATATAATGGCCACCTCCATACTATTATCATCACTTGATTCCTAGGACAATGTTTCCCTTCCATGCCATGGAAGAGGAACCCTTGCATGTGCCAACCCCTAGTGGGTAATGAATTACCCCACCACTAAGGAGGTAATATTTCTTATACATCATACTAAGAATTCTCTCATTCCTTGGAGCTTTGAGAAATAATACGAATAAAAATAAGTAAAAGGTAAAAGGAAATTAGAGGGGTGCAAAAAAAGGGCCAAGTTAACTCATGCATCGATGATTCCTCCCTACTCAGATCTATACACTCGAGAGGTGGAGCTTCCTTCATGTTGGGCACTTGGACATGAATTATTTCCTATAAAGCTACATTACTCACATAACTTGTCAAATAATTTTCCTATTAATGAACTCTTGGTAGCTCCCCCATGAAAAATATAGTACTCATTACATAGGTAATTGTTTAAATTTTGGTTGATATCGAATCAAAACGATTGCCTCCTTGGATTTATTGGTCGATATATCACATTCTAGACCCCACTAACCAAATAATAAGGAACTATTCATTATTAGATTATGATAGTGGCACTATACCTCCTTTGATGGTGACCATGTTAAATTTTATCTATATTTTTTATCTTTTCCTTTTGCCCTAATTCAACCTTTTAAGGCCAAGCAGCCAAGCTAGTGCTTGGTGTGAATCACTAGGGAGGAGGAATTTTGGAGTTTGAGAGTCTAACTTAAAATAGGATAGTGGCTTCTATGAAATCCCTCCTTTTGGTAGTCATTAACTTCAATTATATCCATGAATTTATTTTCCCTAGTTACTAGCCCTTAGCCAACCATAGTTTGGATTCATCTTCAGCTTGGGGATTCTTGAAGATGTCATGTGCCTTTTTCTAGATGAAAATAATTGTTGGGAATCCTTTCTCCTTTCCTTGACCTTTCACCACCCCAACACTCAACCCACTAAATAATATCTAGGTCATGTGCTTCATTTAGTAGTTATCAATCGTGGAAAACAATTTGTCTCCTATTGGAGCCCTTCCCCTAAAATTGTGCCTTTCCATTGTAGAATTATTTTTGTCACCTCACACCTCAAGCCTATAATACCTATTAGGTGACCATCCATACACCATTACTCCTACCAATAGCTAAAATCCATAAATAGGATGGGGATTTCGTTGTGGTGATAGTGAGCCACTACCCTATTGTTGTCTCTTCATCTAGTTTTAGCCTTCTATGCCATCCCTCTCTAAAGCCTCCCAGATTTTGTGGAAATAGGAACCATTCTAAGGTTCAAATATCTATGTATGAGTTTTAGTGCCTAGAACATGGTTATTAAGGAGGCTTAGTCCTTAAGCCTCCCACCCTACATCTGTATCTCTTCGCCTCTACCTCCTTCTCTATCCTATCATCCCCTATATGTTCTCTAATTCCCCCCCTCTCCACACTCTACCCTCATGCTATATCTCCCTCTTCCTCCATCTATCACTTTGTTTATCCCACTAACTTTTTTTGGATTTCTCTCCATTTTTTCCCCTCTCTCTATCTCTCTCTCTCTCTCTCTCCCACACACACACACACACACACACACACCTCTTTCCCTTCTCTCTTTCTTCCTTCCCACATTTATTAAAATGGTTAATACTTATTAGGAAAAAACAATAATTCCTCAAATGGATGCATGTTATTATCATTTGAAATTTCTTTTGGGCATGAGTGATAACTCTAGCATATGTCTTAGCTAATTTAGTTTCGTCCAATTTAGGTTAAGAGTTGAAAAATTGGCAATTTGGAATAAAAATATATTAAAACCTCCATTTTTATATATACCTCTCAATAAATTTATTTCTCACATTATTTTTGTATAGGATACACAAATTCATCATTAATGAAACTACAAATGCATTTAGAGTCAACTCTTTAGATTTTATATATATGTATATGTATATGTATATATATGTATGTATGTATGTATGTATGTATGTATGTATGTATAAACTTTTGGAAAGTATCCCTACACTAGGTCAATGTGGCCCCCATAATCATATAAAAATTTAAAGTAAATTCTATGATTAAGGTATTCAACACCAATGCATGCACACAGGCATATATGTGTGTGTGCATGATGGTTTTGAGCACCTTAGTCATGGAATTTACAATTTTTTATTGAATTATGTGTGGGACACATTGACCTAGGGTGGGGTTACTTTCTAAGTTTATATATATATTTAGAGAGAGAGAGAGAGAGAGAGAGAGAGAGAGAGAGAATATCCCTGCACTGCGCCATTGTGTCCCCCATAATTCTACATAATTTTTTGGTAAAATATATCATAAACATACTCATAAACCATCACGAATAAAGACTTATGCATTATATGTTGCATTAAATATAAAGTACCCCTATTAGGAAAATTCAAATTTCACATGGTTATACACAAATTCCAAATACAATAGGGAGCCATTTCTTAGAGATAGTTCTAGAAGCTACACAAACCACTCCACCTCTATAAATAAAAATTATATATTCAAAAGGTAATTGAATTTTTGATTTATGTCCTTTTAGATTAAACTCAATTTCATTGTAAAAATACTTTAAATAATCCTTTCAAGTTAGTATATTATTGTTTTTCATTATTTTCATTTCCACCAATGTGTTATGAGAGCCATCATTATCTCTGTCTTTTGATATTTCCTACTAGTGATACAATTCATCTTTCCATAACATTCTCAATTCCTTACTTTGAATGATCCCTTCCCCTGCACTCCTATGTATCAAATTAATAAGTAACCTTTTTCTTATCACGATATTATAGGTGAATCATATAAAGGATAACATGTTCCCTACTATTGACTATTTAGATCATTCTCAATTCCTTACTTTGAACAATCCTTTTCCCGTACACTCCTATGTATCAAATTAGTAACTTTTTTCTTATCAAGATTTTATTGGTGAATCATATAAAAGATAACATGTTCCCTACTATTGACTATTTAGATCATCGGTTGTAAATTCCCTTATATAAGATGATTTGTAGGTGGAGTATAGTATGTGGAACTAATCCTTCTCTGATATTGAACTAAGAATTCCTCTTAGTAATATCAATATTTGTGAATCATGAAATGAATTCCCATATAAAAATTGAGAAAAATGCTATAAACCCTATATTAAATTCATTGGAGTGGACTATTAATGATATTGATATCGTCCTGATTTTGATTTGAATAAAATGAATCAAATACCCTTCCTTCTGTATGGTCTTACCCAATATTCTAGGATTCCATAAATGGATCTCGGACCTCGAGGCTTCACCTTTTTGACCAATATTGTATCATGGTCATTTATAAAAGGTGTTTTAAAATTGAAAAATGATAATCCATGTATACATGTTGAGGAGAGAAATGAAGGGTAATGGAGTCTACATGTATTGAGGGTTATAAAAATGGGCATAAGTAAAAATTAAAGAAGTCGAGTAAACTAGTGATTTTCTTTAATTTGAAACTTGTATTAGGAGAGAGGCCCGACAAAGGGATTTTAAGTATTTATTAATATATAGTGAAGTTAGTGTTTCTTTACCATTGACATGAACACAATTCCGTAGGCTCACTAAGTGAATGATAAAATGTAAATTTGTCTCACCTATATGAAAGATGCACATATTAGTTAGGTGGTGATTAGTTGTTTTGGTTTTTTGATATGGGCGGGAAAGTTGTTAATCAATATTTATATATAATTAGTTTTTAAATTATAAATTTTTTATGTTTGTTAGTTTAATGTATTGTAAATAATACGCTTAATAATGAGAAGGGGAAGTCATCACCAGTTTTCTAGCGTTAATTTTCGTAGTTGTCTTTTATTATAGTTTAACATGGTATTATATTTGTCTTAAGCCTCTTAATAGAGTGGAGAGTAGAGAGATTATAAGTGTTATATCTTGGATAAGGGATGTGACATCATAGAGTGGAGAGTAGAGAGATTATAAGTGTTATATCTTGGATAAGGGATGTGACATCATGGACTTCATTCCATCTATTAGTGTACCTATTGATTCTAAAAGGGAGAAATTATCTTCCTAGGTTAAAATGCTACAATGAGAACCCTAGCTCAAGGATATTGAGGCTTAATATGGCTATTGTTTTGAGACATTGTAGACAATGTGAGCCATGATATTAATAAAAGGGAGAAAGGTACTATTTGGGCATAAGCTTTGATTAAAGTGACTAGGTAGGAGTTTTAATTTTTTCTTTCCCTAAATGAATAATTTTGGGTTGGATCTTTGGGCTTCTATGCCTGCAATTTTTATTTGTCCTAGAACAACTTTAATCTAAGTGAAGGGAAAGTATATTTTTCTTCAAAAATATAATAAAAACAATAAAAAAGGAGTTATCGAGGAGTTTTTTCTTCTTTAAAGGGGTGTAATTTTTTAAGTGTTTTCAAAGAATACTTAAATATACACAACAAATTCATGGAATTATGAATTTTTTCATGTCTTCTAGAAGTATTCTAGAGTGAACACAAGGACCCGTTCTTGTTGGAAGGAGGTATGAGTTTTGGTGTCTAAAAATGAAAGTGTTCCTACAAGTCTAGCAATGTGACCAATTGGTGGAGAATAGCGTATTGGAGTTTAGCCAAGAAACAATGTTGGCCATGACTAATTCCAAAAGACGTTAGTTTGTTTAAATGAGAAAAATGGAGAAGAGGACCAATTTTGGTTTAAAATTTCGATTGATACTCAATTTTTTATGAAGATAATGGGAGAACCCAATGCAAAGTAAACTTGGAATATACTGGAGTTAGCATATTCAAGTTACCAAAAGGTGAACGTAGAAAAAATTTAAAACCTTATGAGAGAATTTGAATCCTTTAATATGAAAGAGATAAAGAATAATGACCAATTTATAATACAACTAATAGGAGTTGTGAATAAGATCACGATTCGTGAAGAAAAGACTAAAAATTAGAAAATTGTGGACAAAGTCCTAAGGAGACTTAGAATTTTGAAATGGTTGTCATAAGATAAAAAATTCGAGTCTAACCAAGCAACTCTACAAGAAATGACTAATTCACAAAGAAATTAGTTTTCATAAATAAGAAAAAATGAGAGTGAGGCCAAGTTTTGGATCAAAATTTTAATTGATGAATCATTTTTTCCCAAGGTAATGAGATGACACAATTTAAAGAAAAATTAGGATATCCTAGAGTTAGCATATTAGGGTAATGAAAAAGTGAAGATAATGAAGCTTCAAACCCTCGGGAGAGTTTGAATCGTTGAATATGAAGGAGCCAAAGAAAATTGACCAATTTATAATTAGAGTAATGGAAGTTGTGAATCAACTCAAGGTTCATCAAGAGAATACTAGAGATTATAATATCATTGAAAAAGTTCTCAAAAGACATCCTCAGAATTTTGAAATGGTTTTCATTAACAGAGTAGAGTCTAAAGGCCTATCTAAACTAATATTAAAGGAATGAATGGGATATTTTTCAACCCATGAATAAAGAATCAACACTAAAAAGGAATCTATAGAGAATGCCTTCAAAATTTATGAATCCATTGAACGAGATAGAGGTAGAGGAAATGGAGGTAGAGGTGATCATTAGACAGAAGAAGAACACCATCAAAATGGTCAAATTAGCCTAAAAAATCTCATAATCATAGGAGGATATGTAGAAGATGGATAGACAAATCGAATATATAATGTTACTATTGCAAAATGTATGGATCTATGAAATTTAATTTAGCAAGAAATGATGTTATCTAAATAGGGGTAGAGCTAATGTCTCGAACACTAAAGTACGGACACCTAAGACAATGTTAATCTCATGCCTAATCACTAAAGAGGATGACAAGAAGTATCTTAGGTTATTGGAAAATGGTTGTAACATATGATAGGTAACCAAATGTTGTTTTCTAGTATTGGTAGCTCTATTCAATATAAATTTACATTAGGAGATTATTACCCCATAAAGGCCTCAGGAAAAGGTGTTGTGTTTGTATTAAATGATAAAAATGAGAAGAAATACATTCTTGATGTGTTTTATGTATCCAATCATAGACGTAATGTGAAAAGTATTGGCCAACTGAGTCAAAATGGTTATGATGTTAGATTCAAGGACTCCACATGCACAATCTTAGATAAGTCACCTAGTAGAAATATTATTGTGAAGATTCAAATGAAAAAACAATAAAATGTTTCCATTGAAGCTAAGAAGTGTTAATTTGTCATATTCACATACATAAAACATTTCAAGCATATGTGAGACCTAGCTATGGATTTTGAGGTATGGTTTCCTACATTTTTCAAGTCTTAGTCTCTTTCAAAACCAGTCGTTAGCTAAACATATACCTATGTTAAATGAAGAAACTTGTCCTTGTGAAAGTTGCATTCTTGGAAAAAATCAAAGAGACAACTTTTAATAGTCCTCTTATAGAGCCAAGTATTATTTAGAATTTGTTCACACAAATATATGTGGGATAACGCAAACTCGGTCCATTGGTGGAAGTTTTCATTATCTAATGTTTATTGATGATTTTAATGTGAAACATTGGTTACAATTCCTCGAAAAAATTCTAAAAAATTCAGAAAGTTCAATTTTTTTAAAGGTTGTATTGGAGAAGTGAAGTGGAAAATATGCCAAATTTCTCAAACCATATAAAGGAGGAGAGGATGACTCAAAGTGGTTCTCAAATGTCTGTAGACAATGGGGAATTATAAGGCAACTCACTATCGAATATACTTCACAAGAGAATGGACTAGTTGAACACCAGAAGAATATCATCATGAATGTGGCGCAGGAGAATGATCAAAACTAAAACCTTTTCCAATGACTTTCATCCTAGAGCTATTGATTTTTCAGCCTACATGCTGACATATCTTCAATAAATAGATTAAATGGTAAAGGTATTTAAGAAACATGGAGTTGCACAAATTCAAGTGTCTCCCTTTTCAAAAATTTAGATGTGTTTCTTATGCACATGTCCCATAAGATATAAGGAGAAAATTTGGTAGATAATGTGAAAAAAACATATTCATTGGGTATAACGAATAGTTCAAATCTCATAAATTGTATAGCCTAGTGACCAAGAAATTTCTAACGATTAGAGATGTAAAATTTTCATAGGAAAAATATATGAGTAACCACAAAAATTGAAGAATGGAAAATACAAAATTATCTCTCCCAATAGAGGAACTGGTGGAAGTTTTTATGTAGTGAGTCCCTCCACCAAGATTTCCAATGTTTGAGGTACAAATATAAGAATAATAACCTGAAAATAGTTCTTCTTCCAAGAGAGACAATGTAATTAGAGATAAATTAACAAACTCATTTTTTGTCATATCCCATTAACTTACGTATTTTGAATTGGATGTGAAAGGAGAGTATTATTGGCTATGGGCCATCAATGAAGAGACCAAAGCCATTGAAAGGTATGAGGTATGGGATATTCTTTATCTTCTAGTAGATAAGACCAACAATGTTGCTATGTTGGTATACAAGAAAAAAATGGATGAGAAAGTCTAGCTAGAGAAATATATGTCAAGGCTAGTTTCCAAAAGGATTTCTCAAAAACCAAGTATTAACTATGGTAAAATGTTTTCTCCAATAGCAAGGTTGGATATTATTCGAGTTGTGATAGCCATTGTAGCCTAGAAAAGATGGCTAGTTTATTAGATGGATGTAAAGTCAATGTAAAACCTATGTTAAACCCCAAGAATGTAAATACCATGTATATATGGAACAAGCTGGTAAGACAAGGACATATTTTGAGGGTCATGGCACCCATGTGTATGTGTGTATATGTGTTATTGGGATAATGTACCTATATGAACATGTTTTATATTTAGAGGCTAGAAGGCATGGTAATGTTACTATGTAACACATGCATATCAATAAAATAAATGGCTACAAACCAAAGAATTGTAAACATGTATGGGCGTTTGAGACTCTATGGATGCAAAATAACCAAGGCCCATGAGGTGGCTTTGTTTACTTCCAAGGAGTGGGAAAGAGGAATGTATATAAATAGAGGCATAAAAGGAATTATAGTAGTGGGGAACATAGAGGTATCAATATAGGGGACTATTGTGAAGGATTCTATGAAATATTACCATATAATTATGGTAAGATTGATAAAGTGGAGGCCTAGGAGGTCTGTTACAGTTGTGGAACTCCTAGAAGCCACATACTTGTTGGATTAATCTTGTCAAGCTTGGTGCCTTAGCTTCGTGAGGACTAAAATGGTACTTGGAAGGCTTGTGAGTGAAGTGGAACTTTTGAAATGAGGTTTTTAGACTTTGTACCTTAGATTTATTAGGCTTGGAAGGGTACTTGAAAGCACTGAGGGTAGTGGAACTACTAGAAGCCACAACACTACTAGTTGGAGGTTCCAAGCATGATACCTTGGGCGGTAGTTGATGGTAGTACATATGTGCCAAGATTTTGTGAAATATGATGATGTTTCTCCATGTAGTCAAATATCCATCTTAGTGGTGACCCACTATTCAAAGAAAAAATGATGGGCAATGGTTGACGAAAATGTTGAAGATCTATAGCAAGTTGGACAATTAAAATATAAGTATTATTTCCAGATTGTATTTCCATTGCAAATGTTAATAAAACATACATGTATATTAATTGAGCATGGATAATTATATTAAACATGTTTGTGCATATTTTCTACATTTTAGTATGCATTTTATTCTATAAATTATCAGGTGAGAAATCCTTAGAAAAAGGGGAAATTTTTAGGCCACACGTTTCTAGGGGCTTTGGGCATGGAATTAGGCCTTTATACTTAGATAAGCTGGTAGTTTCTGGTGTATGTTATAGGAGGCATCAAAACCATGTTTATAACAACAAAAATATATGGGAAAAAGAACAAGTGTAGAGGTATAAAATGTTAGTTTCCCTACAAATTGTTTGAAAAATTTTTCTATGGGGATCCCTACTAAGTGTTTGTCAAAAGCCCCTAAGTGAAATTAAGGAGAAATTCATCTTGCGAGATTATTTTTCATTGAATTTAGAAAGTTGCAAAGCCAACGATGGAGGAATTTGGGAACATGGGAAAAATCCCCAATTTTATGAGCATTTTTCTGAGAATTTTACGTAAAATTCGTCAACATGGAATGAAGTCCAAGTCAGATGGGGAGACATCCATTGATCCCTAACAATGCAGTATATGGTGACCAAGATCAACTACTAGGACCCCCTTCTGATTAAATTTTAATGAATGTGAGGGGATTTAATTGAAATTTGCATCCCCACCAATAGTTATAGATCATAAATCAACTCCCATAGATAAACTGTAGGTATTGACTACGAGGGCACCATTGTAGTAAATGTTTAGTAGGATGGGGATAATGATTTGGATTTACACTCAAACTTCCCATTCTAGATCGATTGCTGGGATTAATTACAACAACCCAAACGACTAATAGGGAGTCCATTGTTACTTGTAGTTTTAGTTGTTACAATATCACGCGACCATGTGGTACATAGTAGGATATGTAGGAGCCATAAAGGATAGAGGAACACATATCATTAATGTGGTATCTCATTTGGACAATTGATGCAACATTCCACATCAGCGTGACATCATCATGATCTCATCATTGACATCACCAATAAAAGTACTTAGAGGAAATTTTGGGAATTACACAGAAAAGAGATAAAGGGCCTTGACAAACGTAAAGTGGAAGGATGTATTCATACTAAGTGTTAAAGATAGTGGCACAAGTTAGTGTGAGGCCAATGAGTGGAGGATTGTGCAAATGCAATTTTAAAGTAAATAAAGCAGACAAATTTGAGCCAAATGAAAACTACAAAAAAACAAATACACAACTGGTTAGTTATTTTTTTAGTGAATTAGGAGGTCAAAAAGGTGGCAGTATGTCTAAAACAATCATAGAGTATGGTTATAGGTGAACCTAACTTGTTGACAGGAGAAGAAAAGGCATAATGTTCGCTAATTTTCTTGAATTTTTCTAACTTTATAGGTCATCCACTTGCAAGGCATTTTTGAGGGCTAAATGGCATTTTCAAGTAAGGAAAACACCATGAAAACTAACAATACAAGAATATTTTACATATCAAATAGAATAACTCAGAGAGAGATTTCGAATAGCATGCTACGATCACAAAACTAAGTTACTATTAGGGAGTTATGACTGAAATAGTATGAAGGAAAAATAGTGATACTATCACTTCAAAACGATGTAACTCAACCACTCGAGCTAAAATTCAAGTGCCAAAGAAATCAAGAGAAAGTTAAGAGGCTATAGAACTGAACCATAGATATAGATTTGCAAGTTTGGATGCATCATTTCTCAACAAATTAGAAATAGTAAGTTGTGATAGAAAAAGTGAAATTGGGTTAAATGGTGTTGTCACTACAACTATCTTCCTTAATTTTGTTAAGCAAATTAAGGAGTCCCATCTAAATTTTTCTTATATCGCTTTTGATTTTTTTTATTGCTTGATTTTAAGTAATTTTCAACTTGATTATTTTCCACTACTCCGTTGCATCTACGTTTTTGAGAACTTTCTAATGACATATAACATGGTTGATTCTAACTCATGTTTGGAAAGTTATGCCTGTTTTAAATAATGTTATTTCCATTAGTTTGGTCACTAGGTCTGGTGAAATGGAAACTTGTTGATGCATTCTTCCAATTTCCACCTCCATTATTATTGACAAAAAAGAAAAACATATACATAAACATTATGTAACACACTCTAAGGTAAATTTTCATATAAACAACATAGTAGGAACGCAAATAAAATAAACATATCAGCCATCAAAATCCATATATACATTGGTACATTTGCACATGAAAATCAAGGGAATGAATTTTTTCCATTAATAAATGCAATGAACCAACAACATATGGGACTACCACATTCCACCCAACCATAGATTGGTTAGCCAAGTCTCTGTTCAACCAATCACCCTTGTGCCATATTCCAAGCATGAATATGGTATCTCAAAGAACACATCAATCAAAACTCATCCAGGGCTTCCAAAGACCACCCACCTTAACCCATCAAATAGTGATTCCACCTCACTGTCGGACATCACCAAAAACTATCATTAGATTGCTCCCCGTCCAAGCCTTGTAGGGCTTCTAGAGTGTTTTTCCAACCAAGGCTTCCAGAACTTGTAACTCAAACCATAGCTCATACAAGGCTTCCAAAGTGTTTGTCCAACCAAGGTTTCTAGTACTAGTAACTCAACCCACAACTTATACAGGGCTTCCAGAGCATTTGTCCAACCAAGGCTTCCAGGACTAGTAACTCAACCCACTAAAGGCTTCCAGAGTGTTTGTCTAACCAGGGCTTCCAGGACTAGTAACACAAACCAAGTTGTTATAGGGCTTCTAGAGAGTTTGTTCAACCAAGGCTTCCAGGACTAGTAACTCAACTGAAGCTGTTACAGGGCTTCCAGAGCGTTTGTTCAACCATGGCTTCTAAGACTAATAGCTCAACATAAGTTAAGGAAACATGAGAACCAACAAAATCAAAGCAATGAAAGTGTTCTGGCCACAACCAATACCCTATTAAAACATGCTCTGGTAGAAAATTTGAATGGGTCCCCTAGAAGTTTGATCTTTCACTTCTTTGAATGATCTATTTTTATCTCAGTGATTTTAACTCTATGCAAAGGAAAATATTCAATTCTTAATGGTCAAGACCCTCCTTGAATAAATCTCTGCTGCATGATAAATTCATGACCCAATCTAGCCCTTCATCCATATCCTTCATCGAGACTCTTTCAATCCTCATAAACCTTCATGACGCCTTCTGCCCACACATGTAATCACCCCCACTCTTTACCCTTCAAAACCTTCCATTGCATCTGTATTTCTATTCTAACACTTATGTGATAGAAATACTTTGCAAGCATACACATAACTTACCCTTTTTGCACTTTCTCAATCTTTACACATCTCTCGATGCATGCCTCCATCACATATCGCTTTCAAAATTGGCAAAGGATAAAGGTCCATCTCCCTTGAATAACTGCGATGCGATCAAGTCAACCAATCACGTCATATATTGCAATCGGTAGAACCCGAGGCTCATACATTAAACATTCCGCGAATGGCAGACCCGCCAGGATTATTAAGCACACCACATCTTATTTTGGGTCAAGAGCCCATTGCATATTGCAATCGGTGGAGTCCAAGGCTTGTGTATAAGGCACACCACGATCTACTAGACCTGCAGGGATCAATAACCACAACATATATATTTTTCTGGTCCACTCCCCAATCGCAAATCGCAATCGATGAAACCCGAGGCCCATACACAAGGCGTTCTCCGATATGGCCGACCCACCGATATTATTAAGCACAACATATACATTTTTGAGTCCAAAGCCCATCACAAGTCACAATCAGCAGAGCCCAGGGCTTATATATAAAACGCGATGCGATATTGTAGGCTCAGTGGAATTATTAACCGTGGCACATACATTTAGGGTCGGCCTATCACAAAGCACAATTGGCAGAGCCCAAAGCTTAAACATAAGGTGTGATGCACTTAGCAGACCCAATGATGATGATACATCTAGGGGTATATTATTTGAAGTCCAGCCTTATGGTTCTGCCACAGCTTTTCCCATGTTTTCCCATGTATTTCGTTAAAATGTTGTGGTCCAGGATTTCAAAGGAAAATGCTGTGGAGTGGATGGTCTACTTGTGAAGCATTGTCAAAGCAATCCTTGAGTAAAAATCCATATTGTGGGAAATGAGAATACATGTCACAACAGTTTCGGTGGTTTGATAAATATGGTTGCTCTGCGCTATGAGATTAAATAGAAACTGTGGCTGAATGCAAGGTTTGTTCATGAGCATGTTTTGTCATATTTCTCATAATCATGGCTAATATTGAATCATTTCTGTAGGTGAGTTCAAGTAGCCCCGGTGGTAGATAAAGGCAATTTATATCAAGATGACACCTCTGCACCACCGGTGTCGATATTGCAAAGAAATATTCTACAGAAAGGGATATGAACCACCATAGTGCATAATGGAGGCACATGCCATGTCATGAGGAAGCATAGCACTAATACATCAAGATGTTATTACCTCCAAACATACCTTCAATCATGCCAGATGTGGGATGATGAGCACAGTGTCTTTAGTTTCCTTCAAGAAATGATAGGGAATAACATCTGCCCAATATAGGTGCGAAGGGATGACACACAGTCATCCTCTTTTAATCAACATATATTCATTTCCAGAGGAAACGAAGTGCTATAGCAGATATGCACTCTACATTTTAATGGTTGCACTAACTATTCTATGATTGTATATTCTGATTTTTATACCGAAAAGAGGAGGGAGGTGAAAGGTTAAGGGAGACCAAGGGTCAGTTCCTCCTACATAAATATTACCTCTGGAGATGAAGGGAGGACTTTTTTTTTGGAAGAACAAATTTTGTTTTATTGTGAATAAAGAAGATTATTTGGTCAAGAAAGAGCCTTTTTTCAAATCTATTTTCCTTTCTTTCATGTGTTTAGAATCAAATTGTTGTTGCTGGCATAAATATAAATATGTTTTGTTTTTGTGCATGTTGATAACAAACCGTTTAGGACTAGTCTTGGTCATTCAAATATGATTTGTTACCATGGTTAATTCATGAAAGGTTTTCGACTCGAAAACTTGTTAAGCATTAGTTGCAAGTGTTATTTGTATGGAAAGGAATGTGTATTCCTGTATACGTAATCAGATTGCAATAAAGATTTAATACAGCCTTGTTCATCTGTGAACCAGTAATTGATTCATTTCAACTTGGAATATATATCTGATGTTTAATCTCTTTTGTATGCTCCTCCAGGATAGATTAGAATAGCTAGGATTAGCATAAGTAGTTAAAATTAGTGTAGATAGGATTTGATACCTATAGGTTAGTTATTTATATTGTTTAATTTCATTGAAGTCTTCCTCCAAGAAGTAATCTTTCAACACATATAATAGTTTACAGGATCATTTAAAACCTATCAAAACTAGGCATTCCAAATTAAAGTAGATCTAATTGGGGTCTGAAATCAGGTTAGTTCCCCTTGTTGGCATAGCAAAAACTCACCTATCAACAGAAAGTAAACCCATAATCACCATAGCTATCCAGGAAATGGCAAGGCTAGGAAATCCACTATCAATCCTAGCCATCCTCCATGCCAATGACAGATCATAACCAAGAAACCACATGCATGTGCCATGAATGCCACAGCTAGTGAAGAAATCATACATGCAACTCAGTACCTACAAGAAATCTGATGTAGTTGTGATGTCGATGCCCTCTTGTTATTTCTTGCTCTTCCTTAACCTTCTTGCTCCAAGAATCCAAGTATGCCACACCCTTCAAGAGTGCTCCAAGTAAAATCTAAGTATCCAAGAGTATGAGAGAGAGAGAGAGGAAATAATGAGAGAGCTCCCAAAACCGAACTGGCAAAAGATTCAGGCTGAAAGGAAGAAGCTTTCCAACTGATCCTCATAATCCTTTTTATTAATAAGGCCTCTATTTTCTTCATTTTCCATTATTTTCATTCAATTTCCTCCTCACATGCAACATGTGACCTTTCACCTTCCTTTTCTCCTAATTTCCATTATTTTCATAAACAAATGTGCCAAAATACCTTTTTTCCTCTTTAATGCCTTAACCATTGCCTTTTCCAATTTCCTTAGCCATACATGACCAAATGAACACCCCATAGGATGTATTTCCCAGCATCCAACTTGGAATACATGTCCCATCATCCGTGGTATTTATATATTTTTAAATTGAGTTTTCACCGGGGTTGTTATAGAACCCTCCCCCTTGGGCGAACACCTTCTCAGTGTTCAATGAAACCTATAACCACATGACTGCTAAAAAAAAACATACTTCCCATGGAGCTTTATAACATAGCTCATTGCAATATTTATAATGAATGACCTGCTTAAAGGAAAAACATCATGACATCATGAATAAATAAAAAACATACCACATATTGGAGCTTTATAACACAACTCATTATGGTATTTACAATGATACGCACATAAACACATATACACATTTTCTTAACCAGAAAATAAAGCATATGATGCCCATATCAATTAATAAGGGAATCTAGAGGCTCACACCTCCACCATCAAAGTAATACTATGATTCACATCCTTCCGAGGAGGTCCACAATCCACTGTAAGGTCAAATATTCATCCATTGTCCAACTTTACAATCATGCATCACTTGTCCTCTTAACAAATAGTTACTGGATCATTCTTCCCAGGCACACTCCCAATGTGCTTCTAATTCCATTTGGAAATGTTATTAACAAAAAAAAAATCCATCTGTGACCTTCCCTGCTCTGCTACATAGTCCCTCGGGAATTTGGTCATCCCTTCTGTGCAGTGACTCACCTTCCAAGTTCCACTGGCACCCCCATCTTGGGAAATCCATCCCTTGGCAAGGCTTCTTTACATAGGAAGATACAAAAACCAAGGCATATACCTACCTCAACACATCATACCAGTCATAACATGCTCATGGAAATCAATGGAAACTATTGGATACTAGTGTCCCACAATGGCCCTGCTCCTGAAGTGCTTTACCAGCATATTGTTGCATGTTTCAATTCTTTTATTGTTGCTACTAATTCTTACAGTCGATTTCGACCACCCAACCAAACATTTCATGCAATCACATATCAAGTACATAACTTCCATTAGATTTAAAATAAATCTAAATAAATTCACATCATACCTCATTTGTAGCTCATCAATAAGGTACATTTGCAATCATGTTCACTTCCTATCACAACAAGTCAAACTAGCATATTTGACCAAATAAACATATATAAGGATATCACATCAAGTTAGCTCAAATACAACCATCATAGATCAAAATCATAAATCAACCAAAATCATAGATCATATATAATCATCATATACCATAGTGATAAATCACATGCATAATAAAACTAAAATAAAATGTCGATACTTATCCTTTCATCAACCCTTAGCTTCTACCTTCATATTTATTCCATACACACTCTGGGTCACTTTCTACACCTGAAAAACACCCAATGCTGTCTCCTCAATCATCTGCATAGACACATAGTGTGCATCACACACATACGACCACACATGACACACAACACCATGCAATACATGCACCTATACCTGACGTACAAATAATACACCTACAGTCAATGTACAACGCAGTGGATCAACTATGCCCAATGTGAAATACTACCCAATACATGTAACTACACAAAGTACAACATAATGAGTATGCATGCAACAATACCATGACTACATGATGCACAAAGATAATACCGCATGCCTATAACACAACATCGACAACATGCATAGAATACCACACGTACACCAGTACATATGTACAACATGTTCACAATACCACCAGTACACTGCACCACCTGAAAAACGTGTGCACAACATCACATGTACATGGCACCACCTAGAAAATGTGTACACAATGCCACATGTACACTACACCACTATACAATTTGTACACAATACCACATGTACACAATACAACACACACAACATGTACATGGCACCACATGTACACAATGTCATATTCACGACATGTACATAGTACCACATGCACGCAACACCACTTGTACAATGTGTACACAACACCCCACACACACAGGACAACTTGTACAATCATGCACACCACACCATATGTACATAGTACCAATGTATCACATGCACACAACACCACTTGTATATAGCACTACGTATCCAACACATACATAGCATCATCTATACACAACACTTCCTATCGAACATGTACATAGCACCATATGCACACACACCACATATACATAATGAAGACAATACAATATGTATACAACACCCCATATGCAATGTTTGCACAACCCTATTTGTACCATCCTGTACATAACATTGCATAAATAACATGTACACATGCTATATACACAACAACACATGTACACACATCATATATGAAACATGTACAACATACACAATATATTCACAATAGTAGTACCACACATCCAAAACCATACTGTCCTTACCAAGAAACCTTGCTTCCCATGCCTTATCCATGCTTACCCTAGCATGTTGTAGACCACACTGCTTTCACTTTGTTGATGTATCCTTCAAAATTACCTATCATAACATAAACATAATATAATCACAAAATGTCAACTCATAACCACATGATACTAACCTCGTATATTTTTCGTGACTACTCTTCCCAATTGATTCCTCGTAAGACCAGGAACCTCTTCATGTCACTCTCCTGCATAAGCAATCATTCCTCCACAAGAATGATCCTTGACAACCCTATATGACAGTAACATAGATACATGGATACATAAATACATATATAAACATTAGTATAAAAAAGTCATGATCCTATCAGATAATGACATACATACATACATACATACATACATACATACATACATGTACACATATATAAACATTAACATAATCATGATCATAAAAAAATTGTGAGATAACATAAGGTCAAGGTTAAGAGAACTTCCTTTATTCATGCACAACATGCATGATATTGAGAACAATATTTCCCAAAATATCCAAGGCATTTGACACCTCAGATCCATTTACTCTACCTTTTCTAGTTTCATTTCTCATGTATGTACTGTCATGGTCCATTTACCAAAATGAAACCAACCAGCCCAACCAACTTTCATAGTCTTACCTTCTACTATGCTCACTCATTCACAGAGCTCCATGTGAGTCTTACATCACCTATTGGGTACCACATATCTCTCCTCAAGCTACATTCACTTTCCTCTTTCCCAACCAATTCTCTAGACTCAAAATGTAAAAGGAAAGAACAAAAACAAAAATAAGAAGGAAACCATGAAAACCAATAACAAAACAACTCCGCAACCAAAGTGGCATAGCTATGCACTAGACACAATAAAACTTGAAAATCGAGTGCAACAATCACAAAAGACCAAAAGCACAAGACTAACAACAAACACCATGACTCGATCCCCATGGTTCCTAAGGAAAGCTCAACCCGAGCCTTCTTCGAGATTTCATGGCAATCTCTCTTTTCAGGCAACTCCCTGCATCATGCTTTCATTAACACATAACTGTTAGTGCATAAATAAACATAACAATACACCACTAGCCTCATCTTTTTGTGTCGAGCACATTTCTTGCAACTGAACACATCCACGCCATCTCTCAAGGGATGCCAATTCTTTAAGAGATCCACCTATAGCTAAAGACTAGCTAATATACCTATCAAGTACATGTTCATGAATATAGTACATATCCACATAATGTCAAACAAAATCAAGGTTAAGAAGACTTCCTATGTGAAAAGCACTCATTCGTTCAAAATTAGGGCTTCCAAACATAGCCAAAGGAATTCTTTCCCAATTCCTTTCTTTTACATGTTTACCTTATAGGAATCAAGGATTACTATGTGTTGTCACACCACCTAACTGTTACTTATATATACACATCAACTATTACCTTGTCATGATAATACCAAGCATGTTGCCATGCAACTACTCACACATGTCAACAACACGTTCCAAATATCAAGACAAACATATCTATTAATTTGAAATCAACTCCTACCAAGACTAGCAATCATGTCATAATCCATAGTCAACTCATAGTCATTAGTCATAATACTACAACTATCACCTACTATACTCAAGTACATATCAACTGTCTCAACACATATTTTTTAGTACAATCATCTTAAAACAAGATCATTTGAACACATACTCATATTATGCAATTCATCAAACATTCATATCGTGTTAAATAAATCAACTAGTTGACATATGTTGGGTAGCAAAGGTCCCGTGTAACAATTTTGGGTCTGACAACTTAGAAAGTAGGATAAAAATATTGTAAACCTCTGAAATATGCGGAGCATGAAATGTAAAAGGTCGAGTCAAAGGGTTGTCTACCCAGGAAATAATATAGAATAATAGGAAGTAAGTCGGTTCGTGGACCATAGGAAGGTATAAATAGAGTGTGGCTCTATGAGGGAAAGGTAGTTCTTTTGAGGTATGATCTTGGATCTAGAAAGTAATGGGTTTTTGAGGAGAACAATCTGAAAGCGTCTATAAGTTCGAGTTAGGGGTTTGGATAGTGGATAGAGGCTTTACCGCTGTGTGCACAGAGGCCTAGAAGAGTCCGCAATGGTGTGTGCAGACCCTTGCAGCTGAGTGCGCAGGGCAGATTTGGATGTATTGGTGAAGAAAGTAAATAAAGATAAGTTGCTTTGGTAATTCTGTGTTAAATCTGAAGTATTGTGGATCTAGCTATTTTTATGGTTAATATCACTATTTGATCTATGCGCATATGCTTTCATTTTGAATACATGTGAATCTAAAGTTTAATCTAAGTGCATGAACTAGATAAACCTGATAAATATTTGCTTAAAGACCCTTCTAAGTAGATTTGATTTGCAATACTTCATCAAATAGATTAGATTTGTAAGCATCGCACTAATAACTAGTAAAGATTATTCTAGTTTCAGATCTACGTGAAACAGAGCAGCATGACAGTGCGAAACGGTGCACGAAACCTCTAGACCACATCTAGACATCCCAAGGATGTGGAAACCTGGCTCTAGCACCCTCCCCTGCTACCTCGGGTGAGACCTCAGTTCACGCTTCATGGACTATTGCTGAAAGGGCTAGTAGATGCAGGATCTGTTTGGCTAAATAATTCTTTCAAACCTGGGTTAGGCCCATATAAGCCAACAAATGGTTCTATTACCGAGACTGGGATCTACCTAAGGGGTGTTTGATGTGAAATGCAAGGACTTGAAGGATCAAAGGAACTAGGAATAGTAATAGCTTAGAGTACAGTGACAAGGGTAACAATGATGAGTACGATCTAGCTATCGATATTCAAAGGAGCAGGAGGTAAAGACCTGGAACAATTATGGTTTGTGTTAACATCCGTATGGAATGCGCAAAAAAATGTGGATGATAATATCAGAAAGGCTACCTTAGTCAGAGCATTACAGGATTGAGTGCTGACATGGTACATAAAGTACTCAAGCGATCACCCAATGGTGGGGACAACAGAAATCCAGACTGAGCTAAAGAAAGAGTTTAACTGGCTGACGTCGGAAACAAAGTCAATGATAGGGTTCAAGGAGATTGTGATGATGCCTGGTGAAACACCATGGGATCTAGACCAAAGACCAAAAAGTAATATTCATGAGGCTAACATTACATTGGCGAATGCACAACTCTTCGCTTGGTTTATGGCATTTATAACACCACATCTGAGGATGGCTTTGTCACAGTAGAAGATCTCAACCCAGGCTGAAGCATTAGAGACAGTGATGAGGTTGCATGAAACTCCATTACAAGACCTAGGGTTGGGAGTTCAACAAATCCAAGCGCAGATCCAAAATTTGTGTTTGGAAATGAAGAAGTTAGAACAAGAACAGGCACCGTGACCAGAAGCCCGAGAGGAATTATGGTGCAGGAGTCAGGGACACAATAAAGATCATTGCCCGATCTCAGTAAATTATGTGGCAATGTGGGGACCAATACCATTGCAACTAGAGGCATAAGCAGGGCCAAGCCTGAGAACCCTACTTTGGTGCACAATCTGTTAGGTGGGAGGAAAGCACAACACTGATAACTGTCATCTATTACAAAAATACAACCAGACCCCCCAACAACTATTTTTTAACTTTTATAGATCAGTGGGCCATGAGGAAAGGGACTGTCGTAGCTACCAATTATTAATGGACCAGTCACTTGCTTACAGAATGCAGACTGAGGCATCAGGTCAAGATCCAGCCATGGCGATCATGCACAGTGGGCTCTAGGGTTGTGGACGAGGATGGGATGGAATGGGGCTAGGAAGGGGTCGCATGCAGCTAATCTGCTACAACTACAGAGGTCCAAGACATTATGCACGGGATTGTACCAACCCCACCATAATTTTGTGTAGTTAATGTGAGCAATTCGATCATGAGCTGATAGATTGTCCTACACTGATAACACAAATTCGTGAAAGAAGGCTAGCACAACCAACAACAACCTAGAATGTGTAAATGATGAGGTTCGAACCCCGCAAGGAAGATCCCAAAGTCAACATTGTACTGAGAAGTGGCACGACCACCAGAGTAGATAGAAGGAGCTTAAGTAAGGAAGATGTAGGCGTGGGTAAGGAGACATATCTGGAAGCTCAAGAGAGCTTTGCAGAACTCTCTACCCTAGGTCATAGGGATTAGTCTAAGCCATTTAGGCATCCATCAATGATAACTACTTTTTTAGAGACATGTATAAAATTGCTTCATGACAATAGTGTAGTTAAAGGCTTATAGGAACTGACAAATAGATGCACAGGATGGAATGAATGTCGTGTAGTTCAAAATTTGGGAAGACATGCATCGCAGACCGGAAGGGAAATGCGACTAACAGTGTAGATCGATGAGTATGAAACGGATCAGGTCATTATTGATCTAGGCTCAGATGCCAGCATACTGGATAAAGAGACTTGGGAGCACATGGGTAATCCTACGCTACAATGGTCCCCTATCCAACTATGGATGGCAAATCAGCAGGAGGTACTGCCCATGGGAAGGCTGCAAGGAGTTATGGTAGACTTGACGATGCAAGTACTCAGATGGACTTTGAAGTCATTGAGCTCATGGATGAAAGTACGCCCTATCCTGCATTGTTAGGAATAGACTAGGCCACCGACATGAACGGGGTTATTAATTTAAAGAAGCGGACAATGGTATTTGAAACAAGGTCACTCCGCGTAGTCATTCCACTAGATCTGGTTGAAGGACTGCGTTACATTGAACCTATGTGTGACAGAGAAAGCGACGACAACATAGATTGTAGCTATAGAATGTCTACAAAAAGGCGAGAATAGGTTAAGACAACAGAGGAAAAAATAATATCATGAGGCTATGGAAAATCCTACACTTTTGATTCAGATGAGGAAGACAAGCAGTGGTGCAACAGGTTGAATAGAACGACCATGCTACATTACAACATGGTGACTAAATCTTTGTACTGCATGAGGGCCTATGATCACGAATTGGCAATGTATGATGAGCTAACATTATTAGATGAATTCTTGACCAAATTTTGAAATCGCAGTACCAGAGCACCAATGGTTTGATGCGATGAGGTGGGCGTTGCGCGTGATGCCTGTGCAATGGTGGGGAACACATGAAGGAACTTTCGAAGATTGGCACGCATGCAGGAGTATGATGAAGATCAGATTTGGGAAGCCAAAATTATGCCTAATGGAGAAATACGATGGACATGATGACCCATGCATGCACCTTGCTAGATTGATCAAAGCTTACAGAGAGGAACCTCAACCAGAATGGGTGCACTTATTTTATCACACCCTGGATGTCATCCATAGAAACTGGTATATTGAAGTGTAGCTACAGCATGACATAGGTGAGTGGGATATGTTGCGTGAAGGTTTTTCATCGACATTCCTCTTTGAGGATCAATGGATGGATCCTGTGGATGAAGCGTTAAAGCCGGTAAAGGCTGCCATTTTCAGGATGCCACTAGAACCAGAAGAAACTGTGCAACCCAACTAGTTGCGACAGCTAGGCCAGGCCCTTGAATGGCATAATGTTCAGGTAGAAGATGATGAGGATGATCCATGAAGTGTCAATATTCCAGAATCGGAGGGGAGCCGTGAGGTGCGTGGACCTAAAATCAAAGATCCTAATATCATAGCACCGTTGAAAATGAAACAAGTCAATATCAGAACTGAGGAGGAGCTAAACTATGCAACTCTTGGGGACTGTTGGGACGATGCTACAATGGAGAAGGTCATCGAATTGCTTCGTGAAATCATGATTTTTTCCCAACAGAAATCACGAAGCTAATAGGGATCCTAGGAGACATGGGATTGATGAAGATAACATTGAAGCCAGATACAAAACCAGTTAAGTAGTGACCCTACCAATTGAACCCAAAATATAAAGCAAAGGTCTGCGATGAACTAGAAAAGATATTGGAAACAGGGGTTATTTAACCTATTGAGGAGTCTGACTGGGTAAGTCTGATGGTTGTGGAGGAGAAGAAACAGAAGGGAGAGATTTGTATCTGCATGGATCTCACAAAGCTCAATGACGCCTGCGCTAACAATCCATTTCCAACATCACTTATAGATGAAGTACTGGACAATGTGGGGGGGTAGGAAGCCTACTCCATGGATGAGTTCTCAGGATACCACCAGATCAAGATCGCAACAGAAGACAAGAGTGAGACAATGTTTGCCACTGAATGGGGTTGCTTTTAGTACACGGTGATGCCTTTGGACTGAAGAATGAACCGACGATATTTTAACAAATAGTGGTAGTAGCATTCAAGGAATTTATACACAAGTTCTTAGAGGTCTATCTTGATGACTGGACCATGTTTGGACTGATTAAGAAGCAGGTAGTGAGCTTATGGTTAATGCTAGATACTTGCTGCCACCACCAGATTGTGCTAAATGTAAAGAAATGTACTTTCCTTGTTCCATTTGGGAACCTGCTGGGCCATGTGGTCTATAATCATGGCCTGATGGTATACCCGACAAAGATTGTTGTCATACTCAATCTGCAAGCTCCGAAAAGTGTCAAAAAACTATATGCCACACTAGGACACATGGGCTACTATCGGAAGTTCATCAAAAGCTATGCCCAGTTCATGGCTCCAATGGAACAATTGCTGAAGAAGGATCCTACTTATTGCTGGAATGATGATTGCAACAAAAGTCTGGAGATGCTTAAGGAGAACATGGCATCATCCCCTATATTGGTCTTTCCGAAATGGAATGTTTAGTTTCATGTGCATGTGGACGCATCATGTATCATGCTGGGGATAGTACTTACTCAACCAGGAGTGGAAGGAGATGACCATCTCATTTCTTTCACAAGTTGCTACTTGTCAAAAGCAAAGAATAATTAATCCAATACCAAGCATTAGGGATTAGCAATGGTATACATGCTTCAAAAATTCTGCCACTATCTACTTGGAGGCCACTTTATGACGTATACTGATCACTCGACGTTAAAATACCTAGTGAACAAGCCTGTGTTGGGGGGCGCATTTGTAGGTGGCTACTGTTATTCTAGGAATATAATTTTGAGGTTATTGTAAAGCTAGGACATCTAAACGCAGACCCAGATCACCTATCCCGAATTGAGACCAGCGAAGAACCCACAAATCTAGAGGACAGATTCCCAGATGCACAGCTATATGTGGTGCATGTAGTGGATGGAAATTTTGAGGATATAATATAACTACAGGAACTGCACCGCAGGGATATTTTGTTTAGGAAAAGAAGGAATTGGTGATACGCGTAGCCGACTTCACCATCATTGCAGGACACCTCTACGAAATGGGCAACGATGAAATATTGCATAGGTATGTCCCATAGTTCAAGCGAGGATAGATCCTGTTTGAATAACATGCGGGGGTTGCTGGTAGATATTATGCAGGTTGCACGACAGCCAAAAATATTATTTGCGCAATATTATGGTGGCCCACTTTACATCAAGATTTGAAATCATACTGCCAAGCCTGTGACGTATGTCAACAGACAGCAAAACCATCTTAGAGAGATGAAATGTCACTCTAGCCACAGATTATGCTACAACCATTCAAGAAGTGGGAAATCGACTTTGTAGGACCCATCGAGCCGCAAAGGAAGATGGGTGCATGCTATATCATTCCCGTGATCGAATATTTGACCTGATGGGAAGAAGCACATCTGGTTAAGGACTGCAAAACTTTGAAGTTTTTGTTTGAGAATGTACTGACAAGGTTTGGATGTCCCAAAATTCTCATGAGCGATCAAGGAATTCATTTTCTAAATGAAACAATCAGTGGACTCACTGAGGAATTCTAGATATATCACCAATAGAGTACGCCATATCACCCACAAGCGAATGGGACCATTGAGGCATTCAACAAAATCTTGGAGACCACGTTAACCAAGGTCTGTAATGCGCAAAAAAATGACTGGGACATGCGCATCCCTGCTGTGCTATGGGCATACCAAACCACATGCAAGAAGTTGACGAACCAGACACCTTTTCAATTAGTCTATGGCAAGGAGCTTGTGATGCTTATGGAATATATTGTGCCTAGTATATGGATTGTGACAATCACAAGTATGATAGACCACGGGGCTTTGGAGGAAAGGCTCGCGCAGCTAGTGGAACTAGAGGAGAAATGGTTTTTGGTTGGATTCCATCTGCAAGTACAGAAGCAACACAAGAAAGCGTGACATGATTGCCATATCAAGGTGCGTACCTCCAAGACAAATGATCTAGTATTGCTATACGACTATAAGTTTGAGAAATTCCCTGGCAAACTCCGAATGCATTGGTTGGGAGCCTGTGTCATCAAAGAAGTTACCAACGAGAGTGTAGTTCAACTTGCCAAACTTAATGGAGACCCCTTCCTGGGCTAAGTGAATGCTAGTCACTTGAAGCTCTACACGGGTGGGCAAGTTGCCTAACTAACCATTCAAGGGACAATCTCACCGCTGCAGCTAGTTGAAAGAGAGTGCAGGATAATAAAGTAGTCTAGGGGAAAGAGGCACGGGTACTAGGCTACACGTCGATTTGGTTCATCCAGAAGACTGCAATTGCATGATAAGAAGTGCACCAATGCATTGCTAAGGAGAGAGGTGACCGTTCCTGTCACTATTCATGATAAGATGTCTGCATTATGGCAAAAGGGAGCAAGCAGTGAGTGACTAAGAGAGGGAGTATGAGTCAGATATGGAACGAGTTGCCAAAGATGTTAAATGAGGATGTTAGAACAAGTGGGCAGCAATGAATTTAAAATTCAAATTGCTTATAAATCACCGAGGGACATCCACTAGGCAACCTACACTTCTGCAAAATACATGCTAGTTATCGATATGGAGCTATTCATTATCTCTGTACAAGGAATGGGCCCGAGGGTGGTGATATGGCCAATGGAGAAGCTGGACTCTCTAACGAGCATGGTTTTGACAACTGCAGGTGTTCCACAGAAGACAACATCAACAGTAGGGAATGTAAGGGAAAGGGGAGACATGAAGCAGAATTGGTCCAGATGTCGTTGCCCCACCCAGGGGCAGGTCGGGGAACCACAACAGAAGGGTGAAAGGATGGAAAAACTGAGACCACGGGTAGAAACAAAGTTAATAAGTCATCTCTAATGGACATTGAGGATTGGGATCTCGTAGACAGTAGCATAGTTCTTGCAAAATTGCAACACAAGCTGTAGCAGACACTGCGAAGAGTAGATACGAAGGTAAAAAATGGCTGTGGTGGTACAAGGAGGTCCTGAATGTGGCTCCCTTGCTAGAGCTAAAATCCTAGGAAGGGGTGTTATGTGTTAACCTAGCAGAGCAGAATGAGCATTATCGGTTGCCAGAATTGGTAGAAACAATGAAACAGGAGCCTGATGAAGCAATGTAGTAGACAATGAAGAAGTAGTAGGATGATGAACGTCACTCAGAGGAAGGTGAACCTCGAAGCCATGGCAGCACGTCTCGCCACACCAAGAAGTGACTTAGGACAAGTCATGATGATTGTGTTGGGGGACTGTTGGGTAGAGGAGATCTCGCGTAACAGTTTTGGGTTTGATAGCCTAGAAAATAGGATAAAAATTTTGTAAACCTCTAAAATATGCATAGCGCGAAATGTAAAAGGTTGAGTCAAAGGGTTGTCAGCCCAAGAAATAATATAGAATAAAAGGAATTAAGTCGGTTTGCGGACCAAAGGAAGGTATAAATAGAGTGCGGCTCTATGATGGAAAGGAAGTTCTTTTGAGGTATGATCATGGATCTGGAATGTAATGGGTTTTTGAGGAGAACAATATGAAAGCATCTGTAAGTTTGAGTTGGGGGTTTGGGTAGTGGATAAAGGCTCTGCAACTATGTGTGCAGAGGCTTAGAAGAGTCTGCATCTGTGTGTACAGACCCCTGTTGCTGAGTGCGCAGGGTGGATTTGGATATATTGGTGAAGAAAGTAAATAAATATAAGTTTCTTTGGTAATTCTGTGTTAAATCTAAAGTATCGCGGATCTAGATTTTTGTATGGTTAATATCACTGTTTGATTTATGTGCATATGCCTTCATTTTGAATACATGTGAATCTGAATTTTAACCTAAGTGCATGAATTGGATAAATATGATAAATGTTTGCTTAAAGACCCTTCTAAGTAGATCTTATTTGCAATACTCCGTCAAATAGATTAGATCTATAAACATCGCGCTAATAACTAGTAAAGATTATTCTGGGTTTGGATCTGCACGGAATAGAGCAGCGCGATAGTGTGGAATGAGGCATGAAACCTCCAGACCACATCCAGACATCCCAAGGGTGCAAAACCTATTTCTAGCACCCTCCCCTACTACCTTGGGTGAGACCTCAGTTCATGCTTTGCAGATTATTGCCGAAAGGGCTAGTAGCTGCGGGATTTGTTTGGTTAAATAATTCTTCTAAACTTGGGTCAGGACCATATAAGCCAACAACATAATCAATAGTTAAGCACCAAATATATGACATAAGCAACTAACACCTTAATGTATCTCATGGGAGGTGATCTTGTCTGCACAATAAATCTAGTTAGCACAATATAACTTTACAACACCTCAGCTCAAGCACTCATAAGACCATGATATCATAATAATATCTAACGAATATGTTCACTTCCTAAACTCATACACAATTAGCATTCACACATATGCAAAGTCAATCTAGATTAGTATGACACCATCTCACAAATATGTAAGTTCACACCTTAACATCGCAACCATAACCATCTGCATATATCAAATCAGATTAACACAATACATATCACATAAATATCTTCAAGGCAATGAACATAACCATCATGCATATGACCAATCCAAATTATAACATCAATATCTCAATGAAATGACCCTAATCATCAAGTTAATAGCATATAACAACAATGAGCTATATATCATACTCATCAACAACATGCAACATAATCATCAAGTTATGTAATATAAAATAACAATAGAAATGCGTACAAGTACATGTTACTATCATTCTTGACTATCTCACACATGTGCATATAACCACACTAATCATCTAACATCTATCATGAATATAACCATAACATCAAATACATGTTGATAAACCTAATGGATATAACCCTAATGCACATAATAATCCTTAACTTACATACATGCATGCCAAACATACAATACATGTATGATGATCTTCTCTGATCCCAAAGTCTGATGTTGCAACCTCATTATGATGATTTGCAACTCTTGATCTATCTCAACTAGTTCATTAGCATCATAACAACTAATATCATCATGATGACCTAAATTGTATACAATGACTTCACAAGGCATGTTTGACCTACTATACATGCATAATCATAGCCATGACGATACATGCATAACAACAACCATTACTCCATTGTGCACATTGGCACACACAACCAACAGTATGCATAAGCAACATAAAATCAACTACGCCTATGCATAAACACATGTATTCGAACATAAGCAATAAATTCTTGTAATCAACCTACAAGATGATACATGTTATCAAAATATTCAAAAATGTAACCTAACATACAAGGATGTAAGAAGGTATCATGAAATCGACATGTAAGCAACATATAATGTTGAAACATGGCAACAAGAATATTCCAATTTAATTTTTCCTTGAATTGAATTGTGAATTAAAATCAAATTTAGCCTGAACAACTACTTGGAAATAGTTAATTTATTTATTTTAAATTAATTGGTTGGAGAAATTCAAGTTAGAAGTCTTTTTGAAATAATGCAAGAGTTATCCCTTAAATTAAGGAGATAAGATTGAGTTATATTTGAATTGTAATTAGCTAACTCAGTTTACTGAGTTAAGTCTAGTTAAATTAGTTCCAAATTGTTTGAGGAACTAATAGTAAGTTAACAATGAGTTGATGCATTAATGCACTCAACTAGTGCTACTCGAGTTAACTGAAGATTCCCTTATTAGAAACTCGTTCATGTCTATTTTGAGAAAGACCTAGTTGAGATTAATGTTCAAGGATAGTGTATTATTAGTTGCATGTCTTTTCTCGTGGAGAAAAATCATGCATGGAGTCAAGGATTTATCCTTGAGGATTGTGCAGTTTTGAAGGATTGGTTTTCCACTTGGTAATAGTCTAGTCATCCACAAGAAACAATGCAAGCAAATAGGAGCTTGGAGGGTAGAGAGGAAGGCTAGAGAGAAGCCTAGATTGCCTATGAGCATCTATGAAGATTGAACTGAGTGCTGGCTAGTTCTAAGAGCTAAGGCTTTATATAATTCTGATGTATTTCCACCATGTATGACAATACAATAGTGTTGGGCTTTTTAGCTGAGTATTTCCCCAAAGTATTTTCATGTGTATTGTGCCATTGATTCTTCTTCTTTTGGTTATATTGTTCAATTCGATCTTTAAGCTTCCTCAAATTGATAGTAGAAGTAGGTTATAGTATTCTAGTTTGATTTATATTTCATTATCGAGTTAACCTACCATCAGATTTTCTACAAGGTATTGGAGCTGTGAACAATATACTAAGAAGAGAATTCAAAGTTTGAAGTTTAGGGTTGTAGGTGCAAATTGAATTGATATCATACTTCAAGGTTGGCCAATAGTGTTTTATGGCTTGACACTCAAGTATGGCTTGGAAGGTAGCTTGAATTACATAGCATGGAAAGATAGAATGGAGGCTGTATTAGAAGACCATCGCTTGAAGGAATTCATTGATCAAGAAATCCCAAAGCCAGCTTCAGCTAATGCACAAGAGTTGGTTGAGTGGAAGAAGTGTGTGGCAAAGGCAAGACAGATCATCCTTGAGGGAGTTTGAGACCATATTGTCTCAAGTCTCCATGGGAAGGATACTCCATTTTCAATGTGGAAGACATTGAAGGACCTCTACCAAAATAGTAGCGACCAAAGGAAATTGGCACTCAAGGATAAGCTTCGAAGAATCAATATGGAGAAGATCGATACTATTTCCACATATTTGAACAAGCTCACCACCTATAGAGATGAGCTTGGCAGTGTGGGAATAAATACTGCTAATGATGATATGGTGAGCCTTGCTCTCCTTGGCCTTCCAAAGAGTTGGAATAGCTACCAGGACTCTGTGAATGGAAGGGAGAAACTGCCAAATTGGGAATGGATGTGATTAGATTTTATGTAGGAGGAGCTCAGGAGGAGCAAATGAGATGGTTCTTCATCTAAGAATGATGATTAAGAAAATCTGGCCTTAGCAAGTAAGGAAAGAAAAGTGAAGGGGAAGGCTTCCCATTTCAAATTAAATTCTTCTTATGGAGGAAGAAGGGTGACATGTCTAAAGTAAGATGCTTTAATTGTCAGAAGTTGGGACATTATGTGACTAATTTCCCATCAAAGAAGTCCAACAAGGGATCCTAGGAAGGATCGGAAGGTGAGGCATTAGCCTCTTAGTTCAAAATGGACTTTACCCTCATCGCATGCATGGTGTCATCAATGATGGGTAGTGTCTGGTATTGTGACAGTGGAACATCATTCTAGATGACTGGTGATAAAAAATTATTCAGTGCCTTGGAAGAGAAAGACCTCAAGATGTGCATAGAGATGGGTGATGATGGAAGGTATAGTGTTTTAGGAGTGGGCATGGTTTCTTTTCAGAGTGAGCATGGAGCTCCTCTCACCTTGACAAATGTGACGTATGTGCCTAGATTGAAGAAGAACTTGGTATCAATCATGATGTTGGAGGACAAAGGCTACGATGTTGTCTTCAGTAAAGGAAAGGCATTCCTAAGACACATAACCACGGGTCAAACCAAGAGGATAGGGATTCAAGTTAAGAATCTCTATAAACTAGAGGTAGATGATTGTGTAACATTGAGTACGAAAGAAAAATTGGTGCAAAGCCAAGACATTAGAGAGCTATGACATAGGCGGTTGGGCCATTTGCATCATGGGGCTTTGAAGATAATGCAACAGATATCTATAAGACTTCCTAAAGGTAAACTTGTGCAATTTGACACATGCAAAGGTTTTACCTTGGGAAAGTACAACAAGTATTCCTTTCATGATTGAGACGGTTGAGCAAAGGCTATCTTAGAGTGAGTTCATACTGATTTGTGTGGACCATTCTCGATGACATCCATAGTGAAGCAAAGGTATTATGTGATTTTCATTGATGACTATTCTCGTAAATGTTGAATTTATTTCATGTAGAAGAAGGATGAAACCTTCACAAAGTTTTGTGAGTTCAAAGCTTTGGTCGAGAAAGAGTTAGGGAAGAAGATCAAGGCCTTGAGAAGTGACAATGGTGGATAATATGTCTCTCAAGAGTTTAAGGACTTATGTGTAGCAGAAGGAACTAAACAAGAGTTGATGGCACCTCATAACCCACAGTAGAATGGGGTGGCTGAGAGGAAAAACAAAACTATTGTAGGGGAAACATGAGAAATGGTGCATGACCAAGGCCTACTACTTCATTTGTGGGCTGAGGCATGCAACACAATGGTGTATTTGCAGAATAGAAGCCTGTATCACATACTTGGGATGAAGACACTAGAGGAAGCTTTCTCCCATAAGAGACCAGATGTGGGTCACTTTAGGATGTTTGGCTCATCGGTATACTGTCATGTGACAAAGGATGCATGAAAGAAGCTTGAGCCGATAATAGAATTGGGGATATTTGTGGGGTACACTAATGCACCTCACAACTATCGGGTGTACTTACCTACTAGTTGAAGGACAGTGATTCGTAGAGATCTCAAGTTTGATGAGCAGAAGACCATGCGATTTTCCCTTGAGAGGGAGCTCCAACTACAACCTACGGAGGAAATATTGGTTCCTAAGGAGGAGGAACCTTAGAATGATGTGCAGTAGCTGCATGAAGAGGTTCCAGTAGTGGAGACATCCACTCAAGTAGAGCCTTCCAGAGATGGACGAAAGTTCACAAGAGAAGCTAACAATTGTTGGATGATGCGAGAGAGAATGTGGGAGCACCATCTTCTCAACGCAGAAAGAGGAGGTCACTTGAGAGGTACACTGGATACATGGCCCTTGTTTGGGAACGTTTTGAGACCGAGCCATCTTCCTTTGAGGAAGCTGTGCAACAACTGATTTGGGTTGATGCTATGGTGGAGAAGTATGACTCCATAGTTCATAATAGTGTTTGGGATGTCGTTCTGAGACCGGAGAACAAGCCAGTTGTGATTTCCCATTGGCTTTACAAGGTAAAGAAAGCTGTAGATGGTAGTGTGGAGAAGCATACGACAATATTTGTTGCCCATGGCTTTTCACAGACAAGGAGGATCATGTTGCTGCAACATATTTCGTCAGAGGAGCAAGATGTTGAGATTTTGACAAAGGCATTGTCAAAGTGTAAATTCGAGTTCCATAAAGACAGGATCGGGGTGGCAGATAATCCCTTTCTGATTGAGAAAGAGTGTTGAAATATGGCAACAAGAATATTCCAATTTAATTTCTCCTTGAATTAAATTGTGAATTAAAATCGAATTTATTCTTATCAACTACTTGGAAATAATTAATTAATTTATTTCAAATTAATTAGTTGGAGAAATTCAAGTTAGAAGTCTTTCTAAACTCATGCAAGATTTATCCCTTAAATTAAGGAGATAAGATTGAGTTATATTTGTTTGTAATTATTTAACTCAGTTTATTGAGTTAAGTCCAGTTAAATTAGTTCCAAACTATTTTTAGAACTAATATTGAGTTAACAGTCAGTTGATGCATTAATGCACTCAACTAGTGCTACTCAAGTTAACTGAAGATTCCCTCATCAAAAACTCATGCATGTCTATTCTGAGAAATACCCAGTTGAGATTAATGTTCAAGTATAGTTTACTGTCAGTTGCTTGTGTTCATGCATGCAGTCAAGGATTTATCCTTGAGGATTGCACAATTTTGAAGGATTGGTTTTCCACTTGGTAATAGGCTAATCATCCACAAGGAATAATGTAAGGAAATAGGAGCTTGGAGGGTAGAGAGGAAGGCTGGAGAGAAGCCAATATTTCTTGTGAGCATCTATGAGGATTGTACTGAGAGTTGGCTAGCTGTGAGAGCTAAGGCATTGTATAATTCCCGTGTATTTCCACCAAGTATGATAATACAATAGTGTGGGGTTTTTTAGCTGAGGCGTTTCACAAAGTATTTTCATGTGTATTGTGCCATTGATTCTTCTTCTTCTGGTTATATTTTTCAGTCTGATCTTTAAGCTTCCATAAATTGATAGTAGAAGTAGGTTATAGTATTCTTCTTTGATTTATATTGCATTATCGGGTTAACCTACCATCCAATTTTCTACATATAATTCATACATAGTTAGTCACATGTTCCAAAAATAAAGACATTGTGTCTATTAATTTGAAATCAACAATGACCAATACTAAAAACCTATTTTCATACCCACTTACTATCCGTGGTCCACACTAAGGTAGAAGGAGGAAGCTACTATGATGGCCCGATCTCCAATGTCAGATTATGGAATGGGATCTCCAGAGCTCTACTAAATTTAACCATACTTGAAAAGAACTTAATTATTATTTCTCATACATTTGTATGAGAATAAGTAAAAGAAAAATTCACTTATTCCAAGTGTAACATAATAACTAAAAACATGCCACTTTTCCATATCCTTACATGCAACTTTTCAAATTCCTTGCATGCAACCTTTCAAATTACTTACATGCAACTCTTCATTTTCTTTGCATGAAAATAGGCATATATAATATACATCCATATTATCATACTAAAATACTATTACATTTAAAAAAAATAACATTTTCTTCAAACAATTACCATACTTTTACATTTTCTTCAAACAACTACTATACTATTACATTGGCATGTAAGCATTTCTTCAGACACATTACATGGAAACTAATATAGAAAGCTATTTGCATATAAGTAGGCATATATTAACTACAACAATACTATTACATATCAATACTATCCCCAACCACAAACAACATACTCATTGGGGAATTTTATCAAATAGTTCGTATGCAATTAACCATTGAACCATTTAAGCATATCATCAAACACTTTGCATGCAAGCTATTATAGTGAATGATTCAATGCATATATCCTAAACTGTAGTAGTAAAATTTATGGAAACTGAATAATATGATCAGTGGTATTATCCCTCACTATGGTTTAAATTTAAACTTTTGAGATTTCATACATGAAAATATATAACAAAAATACCAACACAGTCATATTTGGTGCACAATTCTAGGAGTATCCAGAAATCTCGACTTCCACTGGTCATATATCCCAAAATATATCAAATAAATGTCTAGATTTTTTATCACAATATAAGTGGGATTTCTCCTCATTGTGGGAAACATTTCAGCTCCTGAGAGATCCCATAATGAAAGGTATAACAAAAATGTCATATTGACTTGTTTGAGGCCTGATTTTAGTAACATTCAAAAGGCTTGACTCCCTCTACTCATATTGCCTAAAATATTGTGACCCAATATCTTAATTTTCTACCACGTAATCAGTGCTATGTCCCCTTAATTTCGATGATTGTTCAATTTCTTAAAGCATACAGAAGATGAGTTATTGCAGAAATTCAAACATGCCCTATTTAAAGGTGCATTCGAGAAGGTCATCTTCCTTAGATCATAATTCCTCAAGTATTATGAAACAAGATCTAAATTTTTTACTACATTATTAGTCGGGTTTACCTTCAATATGGAAAAAATTTCAACTTCTAATATGCCACAGAAGAAAATTTGAAACAAATATGACACAAAGGTCTAAAATTCAACCTTTATTCTTCATTTCACCTATGATAGCGCCCATCCAGTCCAAGTGTTTGAACCATGCTTTGATACCACTCTGTAACACCCTCCGGGGTAAATGTGCATATAAACAACATAGTAGGAACAAAAATACAATAAACATATCAGCCATCAAAATCCATATATACATTAGTACATCTGCACATCTGCACATCAAAATGAAGGGAATGAATTTTTTTCATTAATAAATGGAATGAGCCAACCAAAAATGGGACTACCACGTTCCACCCGACCATAGATTGGCTAAGCCAAGTCTCACTTTAGCCAATCACCCCTGTACCATATTCCAAGCATGAATGTGGGATCTTAGAGAACATGTCAATAAAAAATCATCTAGGGCTTCAAGAGGCCACCCACCTCAACCCATCAAACAGTGATTCCACCTCACAGTTGAACATCACCCAAAGCCATCATCAGATTGGTCTTCATCCAAGCCTTGTAGGGCTTCCAGAGTGTTTGTCCAACCAAGGCTTCCCGCACTAGTAACTCAACACACAATTTATATAGGGCTTCCATAGCCTTTGTCTAGCCAAGGCTTCCATAACTAGTAATTCAACCCACAAATTATACAGGGCTTCCAAAGCGTTTGTGAAATAAAGGCTTCTAGGACTAGTAACTAAACCCATCATGGGTTTCCAAAGAATTTGTTGAACCAAGGTTTACGGGACTAGTAACTGTTGAAGCCTCGAAAATCGCTGCAACAACATTGGGGAAACCACCCGGTCCGGACCTTAGTATAGCTCCTTTTCCGTTTGGGATAGTGGCTCCGACTGGGGGTAATGGGACCAGTTTCCCAGAAATAGATAAATGGGATGAGTGAATGCTTTGTAGATAACACTAGTGATAGGCGGAAGGCTGAAACTATTGACAGAAATATAAGTAAACGAAACTATCCGGAGAATCTATTGAGCTCTAAAGCGTAGCTTTTGATGCTCTACATCTAAAAGACAAACATATAGATGACTGTATCTTTAAGACATAGATATTGAATCATTTAAGATTGTTGTGCTTAAATAGTTAAGCAGAGCGATTGAAGCGAAATTACTACACTTTATACATTCATATCATTATCATATACATGATTTAGAAGTAAAGGCACATCATATAAACACCCAATAGTGGAATGAATACGATTTGCTGTTATAGCGCATGCTTAAAATCAACGATAGCAAGAATAATTTACATAACAATTCACATACACAGATTGATTTCAGACACAGATAGAAATACCATGTGAGCTGCTTGCCACTCCCTGATATCAATCGCTATGTGTATTTCTTCCCTTAATGCATACACATTCTTCAATCAACGAAAATAGTGCACAATTGTATAAAGAAATTTCTTCATTAAAGTAAGAACGACTGGTCGAGTTTCATAAAAGAATAAAGGCTGAAGCACAATAGTGCAAACTTCAGTCTATTAAGTCTATTACAAAATTTTACGACCCTTTCTAAAAACATGAAATGGCCTATAAATACTATGCTAATCTAAATATCTACAAAATAGAAATGCTAACTATGCTGATATCAATAACTTCTTGTTGCTATTTCTACTGGCGATCTGAGGAGCTGGAGGATGATTCATTT
>APFE030042901.1:0-12135 GCA_000404065.3 Pinus taeda | reverse complement strand
TCCAAAAACATGGACCGAAAACCATCGCGTCCAAAAAACATGTGCGAAAATCATGCACAAAACCATAGGTGGGTCCGCCCAACCTAACATAGGGTCCATAACCAAAATTTTCCGGGGCGCTGCCCCAGACCCCATAAAGTGGGGTTACGGATACCCCTCAAACCCCCTGTTAACTATGTGGAAAGAATATAACACAACCCAACAAACACCACTAATTCCTATTATGGGACACTAACAGGGTAAAATATTGCAATAACTGGAACAAAGGTTTCACTTCTAGAACAACATCTCTAGACAACAACGATGTGTAGTTCATATACACTTCTAGTCTCAAGGTCGGAAAGAGGGAAACATCAGTGAAGTCACTATCACATAGAATGACTTTTTCAAGTCGTCAAGAGGTTTGACTCGAGGGTCAGAAAATTCATGAGGAATAAAATCCTTGAGAGAAAAAACCATACTGGCACTTTTGTGACAATAAAAATGGGTAATAAGTGGATGATGGTGGAAAATGGGAACAAAAGGCTCTAACTCATATGCTAGGGCAAAAACTTGACCAAGAATTTGAAAAAATTGAGTGACAAAGACATGGCTTGCAGTACTTATAGATAATTCCCATCAAATCCCAACAACCAATTTACTAATTAGGTATTTAATAAGGTAGATAAAGGACTAACCAAATCAAATGTTGATTCATGAAATTGACTGGGAAAAAAACCCATACCCAAAGTACCATATCAATGGCTGGAAAATTGGACAAAATAAATTAAAAAAGTTAATAGTGTTTGAAATTTGATGACTAAATAAAAAAGTTTCCTGCAATCCCAACACAATTTTAATTTCACTTTATCACTCCCATTCAGTTAAATGCCCTTTCCCATAAACATACATTCAACATATAGAATTCTGGAAATGGAGTATTCAGATTAAAACACATGGGACTGTCAACACATGCTGAAAATAAATATGGACATAAGCACACCAACAACACACATAAAAATACACACATATTTTTAGTCAACTTAGACCCAGCCAAAACCCCTTCAATCTTCTCTGAGGAAAACTTGTTAGAGAGCTCTTCAAATTTATTTATCTTTCAAGTTCAAGAAAACTACATTTGCAGACGAAACAAAACAACAAAATACAACTTATCTCTTCAGCCCAAAACTCCTTGAAAACTATGCCCACTTTTTCTCAATTTTCGTGCCCGCTTGAAGCTGAAAATATGTATTGTATGGATATGACTGTATGAATTTTTTTTCAAAAAAAACTTCAAAAAATTATATCGAATGGCTTGCAACTCATATCATTCAATGATGTTTGTATTGTACCTTTTGCTATCTTCTATGCCTTGATTTCCATGCCCAAATTTACCCAGAAATCACTCCTTCAGCTTACTGCAACAAATTTCTCCTTCAAAACTTTTCTCCAACTCTCAACCTCCTTTCTCCTATCTGCTCATGAAGAATGAATGCAATCTCTATTTTCTTTCCCCCTTTTGTTTCCCTAAATGACTTTTGAGAAACCCTAAGATCTAATGGCTCAGATTCATTTAGATCAAGGGATGAGAATAGATGTGCATTTAATTCTCACTTTCTATTTTTAACTCACCCATTAAATACAGTACCCACATTGTACTTTATATCTAAAATCACTTTTCAATTTATAATTTAACATTGACTTTACTACTTATAAAGTCACTTTCACTTTATAAAGTCACACTTGGGAAAAGAATTATTTTGGGCACTTTTCCCTAGGTAGAGACTAACCCATGGGAAACCACTTGTCCAAGGTACATTAAAAATCAACACTCCCTCTTACCGAGGAAAGTGTTTCTCACCACACCCATTTTGTCCCTGAAATGGACATGCTTTCCTCTTGGCAAGGACTTTGTGAGAACATCGGCCACCTGCTCATCTATTGATATATACTCTAGCTTCACTTCCCCCTTCTGAACATAGTCCGTGATGAAATGATATCAGACGTCAATGTGTTTTGACCTATCATGAAACACTAGATTCTCTGTGAGTTTAATGTAAATCTAATTATCACAATGAATAACCGTCAGTCTCAACTCCTGATCAAATAGGACATACAACAACTTGTGAAGCCAAATGGCCTCACAAGTAGCCTAGCTAGCAGCCATATACTCAACCTCAGAGGAGCTCAAAGAAACTGACTTTTTCTTTCAACTGAACCACGACACAACTGTTGAACCCACTCCAAAGCAACACCTTGAAGTTCTTTTCCTATCAAAAGCACAGGCTACCCAATCTGAATCTCTGTAGCCTGCCAACCTCACTCCATCTCCCCACCTATAATCCAGACCATAATCAACAGTCCCCTACACGTAGCAAAGAATGTGCTTTGCAGCTACCCAATGCACCTTCCTAGGCTCAACCATGAACTGGCTAAGTGTGTTCACTACAAAGCAAATATCTAGCCTAGTGTTGACCAGATACATTAAGGACCCAATAAGCTGCCTATACAATGTGGGATCCACCAAACTAGAATCTGAAGAATGAAGCTTATTCCAGTTGGTGATCATAGGTGTAGACATGGGTCTACAATCTGCCATGTGAAATATGCTCAACAGATCCACAACATACTGCCCCTACCTCAGAAAGGTATACCCCTCCTCATGCCACACCTCAAGCCCCAAAAAGTAATGCATCAGCCTAATGTACTTCATCTCGAACTCGATAGCAAGATCCTCCTTGCAACCATTAATCGGTCTCTCTGTTTCGGTAATGAACAATTCATCAACATACAACACAAGAATGAGTGGACCATCCCCTACAACAATGTAGCATAGATTCGGATCTGCATCACTCTTCGTGAAACTCATCTACTACAAGAAAGTATCAACCCTCGAATACCAAGCTCCTGAAGCTTTCTTAAGTCTGTAGAGTGCTCACCTCAACCATCATACATGGGTATCCCACCCAAGTACATCAAATCCCTGTGGCTACTCAACATACACACCCTCCTCTATAACTTCATTCAAAAATGTGGTCTTCACATCCATCTTTTGGATCTACCAACCCATTCCTGCAGCAATAGAAATAAGGGACCAGATAGAATTGTAACAAGATACGGGAGTGAAGGCCTCATCATAGTCAACTCCCTCTATCTATGAGAACCCTATAGCCACAAACCTTGCCTTGAACTTCTCAATTTTGCCATCTGTGGCATGCTTGATCTTGTAGAGCCACCTAGAAGTCACATCTGACTTGCCCTCAGGCCTAGGCAACACTTCTCATACATTTTTCTTAATGATAAAGGCATACTCCTCCACCATAGCCTCTCTCCATACCTCCTGGCTGACAACCGCCTCATAGCTAGTAGGCTCAGAGTCAATAATGCTGGTAGCCTTGGCTACATAACTACAAAACCGCTCAGGTGGCACACTCTCCATGTTCACCCTCTTCGAAGGACCAATGGACTCTATTTCCTTTAAGGCGCCTTGAAGCCACTTGGGTCTCCTCTTCCCTAAAGAAGCTTCCCCATAGGGAACCTCATCCTCTTCCCCCCAGTCTGGTGAACCTGAAGGTCTACCAACTGACCCTGGTATGCCTGTACCAGCACCTGTCCTTGAAGAACCTGTATTGGCACATGTGCTTGTGTCAGCTGAAGTGCCATGTGAACTCTATACCAATGGACTCCCTAAAGAAGTGCCCGGTGAACTCACCACTAGTGCCCCAAATATCATTGACACTAAAGTACCTCCTTTACTAGTCGATCCAAAACCCTGAGTTCCTACTCCATGTACCTGACCTCCATGCTAAGGAGAATTTTGTGACTTTCTCTCATCATACTCCTGTGATCTCTAATAGGCCCTCTCCTCCTCAAACTTCACATCCCTCCTAATCACCATTGTCTATTTATAAGGAATGAATATCTGATAGGCCTTCGAAGTCTCATTGTAACCCATAAAGATACCCTTCTCTGTCATGGGTTCCAGCTTCGTCCTCTGCTCCTTGGGGATATAAGAATATGTGAGACATCCAAAGATACGAAGATGTGCCACATGAGGCTTCTCCCTAGTGAAAGCCTCCTCCAGAGTCATATTCCCCAATACTCTGTGAGGACTCTTGTTCTGAAGATAAACAACAATATTGCAAGCCTCAACCTATAAAAACAAATGCAACTCCTGATCATGAATCATTGCCCTAGTAGCCCCAACAATATCTTTGTTCTTCCTTTCGTACACCCCATTATGTTGGACATTGTAAGGAACCATGAACTCTCTCCTAATTCCCTCTTGTGCAAAGAATTCAGAAAACCCACCATCGATGTACTCACCACCATTGTCTAACCTTAAGACCCGAATCTTCCTACCTATCTACTTTTCCACAAGAGCTTTGAAATATTCAAAGTGACTAAAGAACTCACCATTGGTCTTTAGGAAATAGATCCAAGTCCTCCTAGAGTATGTTGGCATTATGATGCATGTGTTGTACTTGATGGCAACCCTCTCATAGAAGATCATCTCACTTGTATACATTCAGAAGATATATCAGATGTGATAGAATGCATGGGTTACCGGACAACAAAAAGGGATCAGATGACAGTTCACAAGTAAGCTTTGCCATCAAGTCCAAAGGGGGAGATTGTTGGCATTATGGCTAAAGTGTTGTCCTTGATGGAAACCCATACAGGTGATGGATTACTGTACAACAGGTCAATAGCAAACATTGATGAACAACTCTCAAATATTGAAGAAAATAAGGAGTACGCAGGCACACCGTTCAAAAGGTGCGTACACGCAGGCACGTCTTATATAAAGTGCGTACATACCCGCAGGAAACCCATTCATTGGGTGCGTACCCCCAGTGCACACATTCCAAGGCAGTTAAGCGCCCACACGTGGGGTTTCTCATGGTATTTAGCCAACAGTATTGGGTTATCATGGTTTTGGTTTGTGGTATTGATTATTTTATTATTATTATTGAGCCCCATGATCCTTGATTTGAGGAAGAGCTTGCCTATATAAAGCAAAGGAGATCATTTGGCTTAAGCATGTTTTTGGTGGAATATCTTATGAGGGCAAGATCTAGTCTAGATCTAAATAAGGGGAATCTACTGATGGACTAAGATCTCTTCGGCGCATGTTCAGATCTGTAGATCTGACTGTCTGGGTTCTTTCTGAAGTCTTGAAATCATCTATGCCCGAGGGTACGCAGGTACAGTGAGCGAAAAGTGCGTACATACGCAGGCACAGAAGAGTTTCAGGTGCGCCGGTACGCAGGAGCGAAGAGGTTCAGGTGCGCCGGTCCGCAGGCACAGAAGGGATTCAGGTGCGGATGACCGCAGGCTGTTCAATGGACTCAGAGCGAGGTACGCAGGCTGGCAGTTGAGCAGAGTGCGTACTTGTAAGCAGGCTAGCAGTTGAGCAGAGTGCGTACTTGTAAGCAGGCTAGCAGTTGAGCAGGGTGAGTACGTAAGCAGGCGAGCAGTTGAGCAGGGTGCTTACTTGTCTTAAAATCTTTGTTTATCATTGTTGTGCTCTGGGTGTTGAAGTGATGTCTAGTTTCTGGTATTATGATCTTATGACAGCCGTATGAGAAGTGATTGAGTATATCTTTATGTGATCTGATGAACTAGATCTGATTGATGACCCTCATTGTATATGTATTGATCTAGTGATTGAGTGATTCAGAAAGTTGTTTGATTATGAGCTTCAATATGGTTATTGGGCCCAGTATGAAAATTGGATGAAATGTGGCCCCTTTCAGATTATGTATTGTGCTTCAGTGTATCCAGTGTGAAAATTGATGAAACGTGGTACCTGGAGGTGAGAAGGTTGTAGGTCAGCACCTACGTACTAGTATCTAAGCTAGTACAAGAGCTAAAGGAAATATTTGGAGCATTGTAGCAGGTAGTAGCCTGCGTACTAGTAAATGGATCAGCTAGTACAAGAGCTAAAGGAAATCTTTGGAGCATTGTAGCAGGTAGTAGCCTGCGTACTAGTAAATGGATCGGCTAGTACAAGAGCAAAGGGGGTTGTAGCTCCCGTACTGGTATAAGGCTGCACCAGTACAAAATATTGTAAAAGGATTTTCTTATTAAGAAGAAGATTGAGATGACTTGCAGCAGGTGGTTTTCTCCCGCATTGGGTTTCCACCTTATATCATGGTGTTCATGTGTGTGCCTTATGTGTGATGATCTATTCTATGTTACTGCATCTGTTAACTGATAATATGGTTGATAATGTTCTAATGCACTTATTGAAGACCAATTAACTTAATCATAAGAAGTTGTGGAAGTAGCATATATGAATCTGGTTATGGAAATGAAAAAGTTTTATTAATGTGATAATACTGATTCACCCCCCCCTCTCAGTATTATTTCCAACAGTTTGGTCATTTCTTTCTCATGTTATCATTGAAGTCTACTCAGATTCACCTCCTTTTTCATTGACATACACACAAACTTCTCATCAATATCTGAGATGCTTTCAACCGAGTTGCTCGAATAGGTGGCCATGAGAGTCTTCTTCTTATTGTATTTCTTTTTGTTCTTCGGTTAATCCATGAATGCAACTTCCAACACTTATCCTATGTATGGCCATCAATGTTCCAGTGGTTGCTAGGATTTTTGCATTGGTGTGCTATGTCTACCATCTTTTTATATACACCCCTTTCTACTTATTCTTCCCCTCCTTAGAATCATCTCGTTGCTCCTTCTACTTGGATCCATATGATTTCCCTTTCTTCAGGCTTATGTTCTCCAAGTATTGTGCCTACACACAAGCCTCGTCCATTGATATGGGCTTGAACAACATCACTTGCCTTCGAAAATGGTTGTGTAGACCCTATAGACACACGAGGAGTACATTTAGGTTCTTTAAGGAGATACGCAACATTATGGCCATCTTTCTGAACCCTATGGTGTACTCTTGTACACTCTGCCCTTGCTTTTGCCTTAAGTAGTGCCACCAGATCAATTGGTCCTCTACATATCCGATAGGGTAAAATTGTGACTTTATGAGGGTTTTTAAGTCCTTCCACTTAGTCACTAGAGGATCTACCTCCAACTTCAAGGTCTCCGTGTAGCTTTCCCACCAAGTTAAGGCATGGCCCTCTAATTCCATCCATGTAAATGAAATCTTCTGTTCTTCGTCAATATGATGGACACTGAAATACATGTCTAATTGTTGCAACCAGTGATTTAGCTTCAGAGTGTCGATCTTAACTTGGTATGGTTTGATATCGACCTTTGCTTCCATTTTGAACAGGGAATGTGAATGATTCAATGCAATCGAACTGGGAGATCAATCATAACTTTGACCCACAATTTGTGGAGAAAACATATTGACACCTCCCTATTATTTCAAGGATGTTTATAAAAAACCATAAACTAATGGGTCATCCAATTCTCTTCCCATGAATCAAATATACACTAATCCATGCAATGATGTCTCTTCGTCAGATCACAGGGTTGGTTGGATCTAGGGTCAATAAATCATTCCCTCGATTATTTTTTTGGCTACATTAAAATATTTAAGCTATCCTTCACTAATACCATTGAGTAGAATTCTCTCATCCCGTTCCTTATTCAGTTATACTTCTCAATTGACAATGGTCACAATCAATGGAGGTAATAATCCTGTCAAGGGATGTGGTTAATGAAACTTATGATGGTTCCCTTGTGTTTCTAAGCTATTCAATCAATATTTTTATTTGATTTAAATATTTTGTAATTTGTGTTTTTGGGGTTTATATGTTCCTTCCAGTCAATGTTTTCTTGTAGAATTGTTTTGGGGTTGGTTTCTTAATTTGGTTCTAGCTTTTCAACAATTGTAATGACATATAATCAATGCAATATTAAAAAAAATTCCTTCAATTTTTTCTTTCATTAAAAAAAAAGAAGCAAGGAAAGATGCCTTACTTTTGAATCTAGATGACTAGGAAACTTATGAAGCTTCTGGAGCTAGGAACCTTGAGCAGGGGTGTATGTGCATTCTAGCTATGTTAACAAATGGGCAACAATGTTGGTCGGGGAAATAATGAAAACCCTGGGGCTATTTTTTAATACACAAAGGAATGCACACACATTATTTTTTTAGTATCATGTGAGCATTAATAAGGTGCACATATTAATAGTATGCATAGGTTAATTTTTAAATAATGCTTGTGTGTTTCTAGGCCACCTTAGAAACTTGACATGGAGGTTTGGCAAAGGATGAAGCTAAAAAATGAATGCTCTAGTGTTTCTAAGAATGCTCGCATGCTATTGAAATTTTTACACTTACATACTCCCTTTGCACCAAAATTGGGTAACATCTTCATGCAAACACCCAACCATCTCATAGAAAACTTTATCTTCAACATAAAGATAACTCACTAGTTTTAAGAACTATGAATCACCAAGGAATATTTAATCCTTGGTAGAAGCATCAAAAAGCTATTGAAAAGTAAGTACTTGTTCTAAGTCTCCTTGCCTTCTATAACCCAAATCCATTTATGATGCAATTTGGTTGCATCAAATTAAAAACACACCCTTTCCCAAAGCGAAGGAAGGGGCACATGAACATGCAATAATCTCTCATTGGGGAATTTTCTATTAATTAAATCATTCTCCCTTCTTACATTTAGTATACAAATGGTATCCTTATATAAGATGAAGACACCATAACAAATGCATCATAAATGGAAAATTTGTTCCATTATTCCCTCAACAAATTCCCTATCTCCTATGATATTTCCACAATCTCTCCATGACTTTCTTAGTAATATTCATCCCCACATTCAATTATTTCTCTTCATTTCTCCGCCCTACTTAGATTTTCTAGAATAAGTCTACACAATCACATTTTCTCATCATATTATTTATTAAACATTACAAATAAGAATAATTCCTTTTTCCCCTTTTAAATGAATATCAAATTGGTCCTTTGTTTTTTCCCTTGTTGTCCTTTGTCTTCATCTTTGGTTGATATTTGGTATTCTTCTCCACTTTTGCTTTTGTACCTGCAACCACAAACATAAGTTGAAGTTAATATAAGAGAGTAACCATCCACCAGAGCACATGGGTTTCCAGTCGCTGTATTCACCGGTCCTCTGGGAAACTCCTCATACATGGTTCATCACCCATTCTTTGTGTCACAAAAACCTTTTACTTGTACTTGTTTCTCCCCTTTCCATCTTTGTCATCATCTTTCACCTATGTTTCTGACTGACCCATAAGCCAGTGGTTGATGTTCCTACAACTCATAAAACTTTAGATCATACTCACCGTCATACCATCCCCTTCCCCATATATATATATATATATGAAAGAAAAAATGCTTCTTCTTAAATTCTTTAACTTTTACTAAATCCATTCTAAGAGTCTTTATCCTTCATGTTAATCATCTCATACATATATGACTAAATTCTATAATATTTATAACACTAATAATTTTCATTTTTTTTCATAAAAACTAAAGGAAATTAAACAAATTTCTTGCAAATCTTTAGATAATATAAACCAAAATATTAAAAAACAAATAAAATTAAATAAATTAACAATAACTTTTTATGTTGATACCAAATTCTTCTACAAGTGATATGAGCAATTTTTATTGAGCTGATAAAATTGTTTAATGCTGTCGTTCTTGTCACTAGGCCCAAATTAAAATAAAAGAATTAAAAACTAATTATAATTATAATTTAATTTATGATTAATAATAAACCAACCTAGATCCATCTTAAATCCAATCTATGAAGCACTCGGGAGATCAAATTTTTTTCATTCTAAAGAGAGTTTCACGTTAAGAGATTTGATCCCTCTCGACATTGGTAGATCAGGGGTTAAAAGTAGATCTAACTAATATAAAACGAAACAAAAAATAAAATATGTTAAACTCATAATATATATTATATATATATATATTGACCTTCTGTTCTTGTGGAATTTTTAAGTGAGTATACTTGTGATATGCCCTAGTACTAACAACCTCACTCTAACCCTTGAACTGAAATTGAAACTGATTTATTTCCTTTTATATAAAAATAACTTAATGATATAAAATAGTAATAACATTACTTGAATTGAGACTTAGAAGGGGAGGTAGCGATCAGAGCAGTATGAGAGTGACGGTCGGGGTTGCGAAGAGGGCTGCCGCAGGGAATCAGATCGACCTTGCTTCATTGGGTGGATCGTATGGCCTCCAAGGGTGCTGCAAATCTATGTCAGGTACAATTTTTCTTAGTTCTGGCGCTATCTTGGAACTGAGGCCAATACCCTGCCCAAAAATCACCACAGGAGAAACGATGGATAGATCGAAAGGATGGCCGTTGTATGCTTTAGAGGTTTATCCCCATATCAATATTTCAGTAAAGGTACTGAGAATATTGGGTGGAGGGCCACCGGACGAGGCAAAGGTTTATTTCCCTGGCAGGATCTCCATAGAAGATTTGTGGTTGAAGCTACGGGAGCAGTTTTTTTTAGCTCGTTGAGGGAACACACCCGTTGAAATAGCAGAATCAACCTAGATCTGTGGTATGTGCTGCGCTGCCCGACATATCTGCATGTCATCTCTACAGATCGAGATAAATTTTTGGATCGTTTTGCGCTCACACAATCATCTTTCCCACACCTCGTGGATCTGTCCTCTGGCACAAATATGTACATCAAATAGAATGCCTGTCAAGGGCTTATGGATCAGGAAGTTCATAAATATTTTCAAGTTTTCATTAAAACTCTAGCCGGTAAATCAGTTCTCTTATGGGTTGAGGCTTTAGAAAGCATCAAACCATTGAAGAAAAATATACATCACATCATGGGTATTCCGATGCTCACACAAAGCCTGATCCGTTAAGGCAAATCTATGCAGGATGATCTAAGAATCCAAGTTTACAATATTAATTCGTCATCCTTCATCATCTTAAATATGAGACAGAGAGGAGGCTCCACGGTTCCGAGCAAATCAAAGGGAGCAAGGGGTGCATCCGGATCTAGTCTTCCCAAGGCAATATAATTGAATCAAGGACAAAGAAGTGGAGGAACCTCATTCAAAGAGGTCTTAAATGGGAAATCGACTACTTCAACCAATCCAGACCAGACACACAAATACCCAATCCCTATATTGTGGAGCATCTAAATCAAGCCCCAACATTGACTATAGATCTAGTAGAAACACATGATTTGAGTGCAACTTATGAGGCCTAAGCCGTCATATGCAAAATCAACAATTATTGACCAAAACCAATGGATCTATTTCACTGGATTTTTACAACTTGGACAATAAACTGCGAAATACATTTTTGTTCCAAAGGATTTTTCATAGTGAAGTTTGCATCATTTGAAGAACGAGAATATATATTGTGTGAAGGCCCGTGGTTTTGGGGATCTACGAGTCTTTTATTACCCCATGGTTCCTAGATTTTGATGCCAATACAATGATGGTATCAAGAATATTGGTGTGGGCTAGACTGCATAATCTACCCCAACATTTCTGGCATCATAAAGTACTAGAAGGTATTGGGAGCCTCTTAGGTTGATACATAAAGACTGATACACAAAGACTGGAGGAAATAATCTTCACTTTTGCTAGAATGTGTAGAGGTGGAACTCAACAAAGGGCTGTGAGATCACATCCTTACATGTCCCGATGCCAAAAAATAACAATGCAGGAAGAAGAAACTATGGAAGCAACCAAAAGGATGGCAATTTCCCCAGTATCTGTCTGAAGACAAAGAGGATGAAGGAGAAACATATCCCCTTAACAACGAAGAAGTCCAAAATTCACAAGAAAGGGTAGAAAAAGAGGAAAAAAAAACATGAAGCACCTGAAATCACTGTCACCACATCACAGACTGAAAGGTCTATCAATGTAATGAAGATGGAGGGTTACAACAACACCATGTATCTGAATATTCAGTCTCCAATAAGAAAACTCTAAGAATGGATCTAGAGAACCAGTTAGCACTTGTATCAACCACTCCTTCACAAGGAGAGTGGTGAAAAGTAGAAAAGAAGAAATGGAGAAAAATGTAGCCTGACCATCTCCATACTATTATAATTTATTTTTGGTTGACTTTGTGATCATGACTGGCATGATGGAATGTTTTGAAAACTCCTACAACATGTAATTTTGTTTTCACTAATAAAATTACGATTTTTCCCCAGAGAAAAAGATATAAAACT
>APFE030042894.1:97221-119902 GCA_000404065.3 Pinus taeda | reverse complement strand
TTTGACTCTCTATTCATAGTGAGATATTTTTTGTTATATTCATCAATATGAATAGAGTTGTTATGTGATGAAGATGTTGATGGTCCACAAAGCGAAGCTTGACTATCAAAAGAATCCATGACTTTCAAACAGAATAGGTTGAATGATCCAAATGCACTCACTCCTAATGATAATATATAACTTAAAGATGAAAATTTCCCTCCAGATATTTCTTCTACAATTTATTGAAAATTTTCTACTAATATTTTCTCTTGAATATTTTGAATCTAATTTCCATTTAAATTTTCCAAAAAAAAATTGCTTAATACATTCCTTCAAAATTAAACTAAATCTTTTACTTAAATTATATAGCATCTACTACACAATTGATTTCTTTTATCACATCTTTTATCCCACATGTAACATAAAGTATTGTATTGTCATAATGTTAACTATATATTAATTTTTTATAACTTTTTTAATACCACATTCAAGAAGTGATAAAACAATTCCATAATTTCACTATATAATCAATTTCGTAATCACTATTCCAGAAATCACTAATCGATGTATCAAAAATAGTGCTCAAAATTTCAAGTGTATGACAGAGGTCAAAACTTGAATGATTGGATAGAGCGTGGTAACCTAAAAATCAAACGCAACTTGTTTCACTCAAATTCGACATCGGTTGCTCCGAGAATCACATTTTTTTCATTTCGGGAAACAACTAAAACATTGAAATTTGGGTTGCATGGATGCTCATTCAGTAGTCTGTACACTAACTAGGCCATGACTTGGTAGGTTGACTAGTCCTCCATCGTCCAATGTATGGTGGACACCTAGCGTAGCATGGTTGGTTGCATTTGGTGAATTTCTATTGGTTGAGGGTTTGTGAAGTGTCCTAATGAGGGAGAGCCATGTGGGCCAATCAGTGGCTGCCACGTGGCCTCCTCTTGGCCATGAAAAATTTTGTATGGCCAAGCTGAGCCTCTATGGTGTTCGAAGTTGAGACCTCACACATATTAACCAAGGCCAACACCACCATGCCATTGTGTTCCTTATTTCAATAATGTTGAATGGTTATATTTGAAGTTGCATCAATGCGCATATGGGGGAGGGGTTAGGATAATTCCTAGCCTTTGGCCACCCCTGCGCCATAGGGCCGCAAGCAGGGGGGACAAGGGCCAGGGCCCAACCTAGTCATGATGGCCCTTTGAAAAGTTGTATGCCCACAGTCATAATCGGGATCGCGAAAGAGACAGGGGCCAACCCCAAGCGCTATGGGGACTCAATGTGACTAATAAAAAGGGTGGAGGAGGGGCTAACCCCTAGGGTCCATCCCATGGTCATCACATGCACCACAAGACTAGGGGTGATCGAAATCTTGATTAGGGGAAAAAAATTTGTTCAAAAAATCAAACTGCTAAGAATCACTCAAAACCTAAATGATTGCGTCCATCTCGGTGATACGCTCCTGATGCAAATCGTTTCACTCAAAACAGAGCTCGTATGAGGAAGATATCACGTTTTGTCTGATTTTCCAAACAGAAGAATTTTGAAAGAAAAAAAGGTATAGTCGCCACCCAATAAGAAATTTGTATTGCTGACGTGGCAGGTGACTGTGCAGGTCAAAGTTTGCTGAATGGCTAGTTCACTTTATTTTAGTGGACAGGGGAGGACCAATGAGAAGGAGACATGTGGCAAGCCCGAAGGTCACCACGTGTCCCTCCCCAAATGCTCGGCAGAATCGACATGTAGTGCAAAAAATTTTTTGCAGGTTGGTGGAGTTGAACCCTTGACCTCACCCGAATAAGCACAATGATCTATCAATATACCACCACCTAGGTCTTAACCAAATATGGGCGAAATATGTGTTTAATGTGATAGTTGTTGGTGGTTGGGGGAGGAGAGGACCAACCTCGCGGGCCAACCCCCTCCACATGTGACCACCACTACAAAACTAGAGGCCAGCGGTTATCACTAACTGCGTGCTTAATGCGCTAACTACAGATTATGTTAATTAAACTGTGTTTATACAATAATTAAGCAAGATTAACTTGGTGGAAGTTTGGCAGGACTGATAAATTCGACGCTAACTCCAATTTAGCAGGGTTAACTTGAGTTTCTCCAGATTTGGTGGAGTTTTCCTAGGGAAAGCTAAAGAGGCCATAACTTTAGCATTTTTTGACCAATTTTGGCTCAGAAGTAGTCATTCCTAGATTATCTGGATGCTCTGAACACAATGGAACAGGTTGTAGAGGCAGAAGGGCACTTATGTATGTGATTTTACTACGCTGAATTTTAAGGAAGCTTAGGGCCACCAGGAGAGGAGGTCAAGCCTAGATCAGCTGAAGTCTAATTGTAGAGCTTGGATAGTAATTTTTGTGGTTTTCAGATCTTTTGATTCCAATGGAATAGGTTGAAAAGCCATTGGAGCACTGCAGTCACATGTAATAAAAAAATTGACCATTAATCCAGAGAGGGCCTAGCCATTGAAGCAGGTCCAAGGAGATGTAGCCTAGGAGGGGTGAACTCCTTTATCAACTTTTTGTTATGACTTTGTTGTATTTTATTTCTTTGCAATTTACTTTCTGTATATATGTTTTAAACAACTAATTAACCTCATAAATTTCTCATAAAAGGCGCATAACACTTGACACATAGTTCCTTACAATTTGGTTAATTTGAGACGATCCTAAACACATTTTTAATACTGATGAGGAAGCTTGCATAGCATTAAGAAGTTTTCCCAACATTTCAAATCAAGTTGGTACCAAAGCACTATTAACTCATTTTAACTCTGAGATGGTTCGCCAAGGTTAGCTAGAAAAGTAGCTATTGGTTTTGTATTTGTGCAAGGAAAAATTAACTATGTGCAAGTTTATGTGTATAAGATTTTTTCAAGCTTTATGAAGCTTTTGATGCATTACAAGTGTGATGGAAGCTTCAACAAGTGAAGTTTCTAATCCATCTTCCTTAGAAAAACTCTTTGTTTAGAGATGTTGCAAGATCTTATCATCATGAGAGATATAGTGCAAGTGTTGTACGAAGATATGAAGGAGAATACTATACTTCAAGAGAAGTTGATGGCCATGAAGGAGGAGAAGAAAGAGCTTCTTGAAAATATGGCTGAGATGGAAATTCAACTCCATGATGCCAAGGAAACCCTAGCCAAGTATGTTCATGAAAATCAGGGATGCAATTCAAGTTTATGTTGAATTTCCTCTCAAAATGAATGTTTTGGTGCTTTTGAAAGACACACTAGAGGAATAGGGTCCAAATTATTGATGAAGATGGGCTATGAAGGTAAAGGGTTAGGCAAACATGCGCAAGGCATAGTTGAGCCAATTTGTGTTGAGGAAAGGTCTAGGTATTTGGGTCTTGGTTATGGACAACATGATGGAGAATGCTTCAAAGCCAAGGAGGCACATGAAGGTATTCCAAGAAGGACTTTCATTACATGTTTATTACCTCAAGCTTGTGAAGTTTGTGTTCATGAGGAATGCAAAAGTTTAATACCCACTTTGCAAGAAGATTCTCATAAGCATGCAAGTAGTGGAAATGTCAAACAAGAGGATGTTGAAAGCTCTAAGGTCATTGAAACCATTGTTGGTATTCTGAAGAGAGCCACTACCTCATCAAATTCACCTCCTCAAGTAGAAGAAAAAGGTGAATGTGCAAGGTATAAATCTGCCTTTAATCAAGTTTCTTTTGATTACGATAAACATGGTAAATATTCACATAAGAATTGGAGAAATTTTACATGTTCTTTTGTGGTTTGAATAACCATACTATTTCTAGGTGTTGGAAGAGGATAGCCATACACAAGAAACTTTCTAAAAAAAAGAGATAGAAAGCCAAAGGTCCATTGGATAATATTGAAATTAAGATGCAATAATTTTGCACTCATTGCCATAAGCAGGGTCATCTTGTAGACAAGTGTTGGACATTGCATCCAACAAATCATCCACCACATTTAAAGAAGGTGGAAAGAAATTTTGGCAAGAATGGAAAAGAGGATTCCATATTTGATGTGGGTCATGATTTTACACATGATGAAGTTCAGTTGAAAGAAGCACCATTGAAATGGTCTGTAAAGAGATGGTTAGATTTCTTAACCAATTAAGGCCTTGAATTTCTTTGGATAATTGATGCAAATCTTGCCTTATTGATGCATTTCCTTGTTATTTGGATGCATTTCTTTTCTCCTTAAAGTATGATGCATATTGCTTGAAGAAAGATGTTGGAAAAGTAGAGTTATGTTGACTCACTTAGATGCAGCAAAGATGGCAATTTTCAACTACGAATTGGCATGCATGTTGCATTCTTGAACTTGCATGTTTATGCCAGGAAGGTGTTTGAAAGTGGAGTATGTTGACTCACTTTATTGCAGCAAATTTAGTGATTTTAGCTCTTTAAGCACTCATACATACCAATGGGATTCTTTTAATTGTGATTTTACTTGTGAGAGAGTTGAGAATTGTTATACATGCATGAGAGTTTGTGTGTGTGAATAGTGGAATTTTTAATAGTTTCATTGTGCTTGAAGATGCATTAGTGATTGACTTGTGTCGGTTGATTGCTTTGTTAACATGTATGTTGTCAACTTGAGAATGTTGATCATTTGCACATCCATGAGCGTCAGCTTGTGTGGTCGATTGATTGTTACATGTATGTTATATCGACTTGGAAGGGTTTATTTTGTCTCTAAAGATGAAAGGGAGATGTGACAAATTGTTTCACGAGAATGTGGAATTCTTGTTGTAAATCGTCAAGTTGTTGCATATTCTTTTGCTTGACTTGAAAGTCAGTTGTTTGAAGAAGCATGTTTTGTCGACTTGTGTTTAGCCAATGGTTTATGTACCAAGATGTAAGAGTGCATGGCGATGTTCACATGATGTGACATTTCTTTCTTTGAAGAAGCAAAAGGAAGAGGTCATCAAGTTATATTTTTGCATCGAGTTTTTTTAAAGGTTAATGGCGTTTCTTGTGACAAGATGTCGCAGGATTTTGGAAGGTCCATGCTTGGGCAAGAGGCTCATGATTAGCCTTCATTCTCAAATCATGACATGATCAGCATGTTAATACTGGAGGATGATGGAATCAAGAAGCGAAAGTGGAAAAAATGCCAAAATAAATTGCAGCCCTTGTAAAATATCAAATGGTTTACAATGCGATTTGATGTGTTGACGCCAAGAATTGAAAGAGATGGTGAATGCATTCTTCCAGATGTGGAATTTGGAACTGTAGAGGTAAAATAATGGTCATTTATTTTCTTGTTATTACTGATATTGGAACTCATTTCTATAGTTCACTCAGATGGGCTTAACTTGGAAAATTGGTTTCGAAGGAGAAGCTTGCATCAAATGCATGTGTTGCAAAGGAGGAACATGATTCTCAGTTGGAAGGCCATCAATAGGATTTCCAAGCACCGAGTGATCGCTTTGGTACAATAGGGTGTTTAATCAGTAACCAGACAACAAGTGTTGGATTGGGTCAGCAACAAAAGGAGAACATTGGTTGAAGTGCCAAGCCATTTGCAAGGCAAGGCATGTCAGTGAACCGAAGTGGTTTTCATGGAGATTTTTCCAAGTAGAATCAATTGATAGAACTTGGGAAGGAGAAGAGTATTCAACTCTCATCACATAACCATCTTTTTTGGGTCTAAAAGCCTGTTAGTGGGAAGGAGTGATCAAAATCTGGATTAGGGGGCAAAAATTTGCTCAAAAAATAAAAATGCTCAAAATAACTCAAAACCTAAACAAATGTGTTCATCTCAGTGATAGAATCCCAATGCAACTCGTTTCACTCAAAACAGAGCTCTTGTGAGGAAGATATCATGTTCTGTCTGCTTTTCCAAACAGAAGAATTTTGAAAGAAAAAAATACAGTCACTTCCATTCAGTAGTTTGTGGCAGTGAGGTCAAACCAATTGGCGCTTTCTGATTGGTCGACAGTTTGGTGGGTTGGCTTTATTTTACTAGACAAGGGAGCACCAATGAGAAGGAGACATGTGGCAAGCCCAGAGGTCACCATGTGTCCATCCCCAATGGCTAGACCAATGAGAAGGAGACATGTGGCGATCCCATAGGTCACCACATGTCCATCCCCAAAGGCTTGGAAAAGTCGGTGCACAGTGAAAAATTTTGTTTGCAAGTCGGTGGAGTTGAACCCGCGACCTGCCCGAACAAGCACAATGATCTACCACCATACCACCACCATAGGTCTTAACCAAATATGAGCGCAATATGTATTTAATGTGGTAGCCGTTGTTGGTTGGGGGAGGAGAGGACTTGCCCTGTGGGCTAGCCCCCTCCGTATGTGACCACCAACACAAAACGAGAGACCAACGGTTAGCACTAACTGCGCTCTTAATGCACTAACTGTAGGTTATAATAATTACACTGTGTTTATCCATTAATTAAGCAGGATTAACTTGGCAGAAGTTTTTTGAGACCAATAAATTTGCCTCTAACTCCAAATTTGGCGGGGTTAACTGGAGTTTCTCAAGATTGGGTGGTGTTTTCTTAGGGAAAACTGAAGAGGCCATACCTTTGGCATTTTTCGACTAATTTTGGCTCAAAACGAGTCATTCCTAAATGATTTGGATGCTTTGAACATAATGGAATAGGTTGCAGAGGTAGAAAGACATTTGTGTATGTGATTTTGTTACGTTGAAGCTTAAGGAAGCCTAGGGCCACCAGGAGAGGAGGTCAAGGCTAGATCAGCTAAAGTCCAATTTTAGACCTTGGATAGTCATTTTTGCGGTTTTTGGGTCTTCTAAATTTAATGGAGTAGGTTGAAAAACCATTGGAGCACTGCAAGCGCATGTAATTAGAGAATTGACCATTAATCCAAAGAGGGCCTAGCCACTGAAGCATGTCCAATGAGATGTAACCCAAGAGGGGTGAACTCCTTTATCATATTTGTGTTATGAGTTTTCCATGTTTTATTTCTCTACAATTTACTTGTTCTATATGTGTTTTAAACACCTAATTAACCTCATAAATTTCTCATAAAAGGAACATAACACTTAACACATAATTCCTCACATTTTGGTTAATTTGAGATGATCCTAAACACATTTTTAATACTGATTAGGGAGCTTGCATAGCATTAACAAGTTTTCCCAACATTTTATATCGAGGGGTGCGCGTGGAGATAAATGATAGACAAAGCCCCCAAATTTCAGCACTTATTGCAGTCATATGGCTGCCATGCGACCAATAATTTTTGGATTGGAAGCTTAACGACACCCTTAATAGTCCTAAAAAATCACCCACTAAGTGGGAATGTCGGTCAATTTTTCACACCATTTCTAAGTTTGGGGCACTTAAGCCAGGTTGGTGCCGAATTGGAGGATGGCTAGATGGAGAATTTGGCAAAATGAAGAAAGAAGCATAACTTTATTATTTTTTCACCAAATGAGGCCTGGAAAGAACCAAAATGGGGGTATTTTACTATTCTGGAGCCATTGGAGACATTTTTTTATAATTCTAAGCATTGTAACTTGAAGTAAACAAGTATTTTTTTAGCATAATGGAAGAGGCCCAAGATTGGAAGCTAGACTAGGAGATGCATCATAGGAGGGGTGAACTCCTTTATCATTTGTTATTTTGTGTATATTGTTATGGTACTGATGTATTCTTTTTTTTTTTGCAAAACTGAGATAAAAATCGTCAGTATGTCTTTAGTAAATTGATCCTTTACCCAAAACACATATAATTTACACTTGCAAAATTGTCTAAAAAATATAATAGTTTATACATTCAAATCATTTTTCATATCATAACCTAGGTTATTATGAAGATTTGTTTTATTTGGAAGTGTTTTTATTATGCTTACAAGGTTGAAGCTCAAAAGAGGATAAGGAGAACTTGTGGAGCCAAGATCCCAAATTGTTTCAACGAGAACAAACACACCTTATGCTTCAATAGTCATGGAACATGAAGAAGGTCCTAAAGAGATGTTCAGATATGAGAAGACTTTAAGAAAATAATTCTTTGAGATGCTAGAGATGGTTAATGTTCTGTATGAGGAGAGGAATTATAGACTGTATGGAGAGAGATCAAAATCTCATGGATGAAAAGGATACAAACCTCCAAAATGGAATGGAGGAAATGGTGACAAACACTATCCTCACCTCCATCCTCATATTCATCTTCATCCTCATCTTGAACATCTTCCATCCTTTCACAAACACATCCAAACTCCCCAAAGGGTCATGGTGAAAATCCTTTGCTTAAGCTTGACATTAAGTTTGAATTGCCTATGCACAATGGAGAGGCAAATGCAGAAATATGGAATAATTGTATTCGTCATATTGAAGTGTATTACAGGATACAAACAATCAAAGATGATGAAACCAAGATTCATATTTCTTCTATTAGGTTGGAAGGTACAACATTAATTTGGTGAGAAGCCATATATCAAGAGGACATGAAGAAAAATGGTAAGGTTTTAGCCTCTTGGAGTTATTTTGTTGTTGCAATAAGAAGGAAATTTTATCCATTAGCATAAATGAAAAAAACTATTATGTAATGGCATAAATTTAGGTAAGCTAAAGGGGAAAATATGCAATCTTATACTCAAGAATTTAGGAAAAGAACTTTGATTTTGGGTATAGATTTTTCCTCACAAGATACTTTTCTCAAATACATTGGAGGATTTCATAGTTATTTGATACATATCATTCTAATGTTTAACCATACAAAACTAGATGAAGTTTGTGTTCAGGCAACTCATTTAGAGGCAAGAGGGAAAAATGTTTTTGAAGAAACTAGTGAGACTTCCTTTGAGTCTGGAGAAAAAGGAAATGGTAAGTTAAAAGGAAAAGGAAAGAATAACGCTGCCATCAATATGGAAAAACAAAATATTACATGTAAACATTGTTCCAAAGAGGGATGTGATGAACATCATTGCTAGAAACTTCATCCAGAAATGAGACCCAAGAAGTTTAAGAACAAGGAGAGAGAGAAGACAACTACAACTACACAACAAGACTTAGGTTCTGATTCTTGAGATGAAACAAAGATCATAGCCATGGGTTTGAAAGTTAAGGACATTGCAAGTACTAGTTCTTCAAATTGTCTCAATGAAACTCAAGATGAAAAAATAATCATAGAGCTTTTTCATATTAGAGTTATTTCAAAACATACCAAAGATAGATAGATTGTTTGATAGTGGTCCACAAGAAAATATTACCTCAGAAGACATTGTAAAGAAGTTGAATTTAGAAACCATTCCTCATCCTAAACCTTATCCCTTAGGTTGGATATGTGACAATGCAAAATTGCATGTCACCAAATGATGTAAACTGAAATTTGCAATCACTGCAAACTCTTTAGATGAGGTACATCTTGATGTAATACAAAATGATATATGTGGTATTGTTTTGGAAAGCATATATCTATATGATAGGAGAGATATTTTTCATCGCCATGAGAACAAACCTCATTTGTTAAATAATGGGATTGAGTAAATGTTTAGAGCACACAACAAAAAGTCGAATGCATCTCTTGTAAATGCAGGACAAATGAAGAGGATTGTTAATGCTAGTAAGAACTTTGCATTGTTAGATCAAACATGAAGATGTTGAGGAATCTAAAGCCTTTAAAGGATATGAATCAAGTTTGAAATCTAATTTCATTAATGTCTAATTCATGTGATAAGATGTTTCAGGGGTCTAACATGTTGCCTCCTAAAATAGGTAAACAAAATGAAGTAAATTTGCAACAGTAGGCATCATTGTTGAAAATTGGTGTGAATACGATGCCAGTGTTCGAGAGTGGAAAGGTCAAAGAGAAAATGAAAAAGAAAATTCACAAAGATGAAATTGGTTCCAAAACTTATTCATATGGGTTTCATAATGTGTTGGTTCCGAAAAGGGATGGTACATGGCCATGGCGATCACATTTGGTCAAGAGTCGAGCCAAGTACAAGGCTAGAAATGGGAAGCATCGTCATGACAACAATGTTCATAGGTAAGAAGAATTTGAGATTGGTTAAGTTTCCTTTGATTGGAGACCATGGAGGGAATGTGTTTATTCCTTCAAAGGTAGTTTCTTGTTCTGCATATTCTGAGAAATTGCAGCAAGATGTCATCTATGACAGTAAGACAAGGACTCCAAAATCAAGGAAAATGATGTATTTACATGAACAGCTCAAAATCACAAATTCAAGCAAATTTCAGTGGATTGAGACTGGAAGGTTGAGGGAACTTACACTCATCTATTTGCTGACTGATAAAGAGCTTTAAGGTCCAAAATCTTCCAATGGGGATGAGTGATCAAGTGGATCAAAATAGTGCTCAAAATTCAAAGTGTGTGGTAGAGCTCAAAACTTGAACAATTGGATAGATCTTAACTACTTGAATCCAATGCAACGTGTTTCACTCAAATTCGACATCGGATGCTCCCAGAATCGTGTTTTGTTTGTTTTGGCAAGCAAATAAAAAAATGAAATTCAGGTTGCAGGTGTTAATTTCAGTCAGTTCAGCCTGTCACCATTGATCAAATATGCTCTTACAAGATGTTTTTAGGGTTTCAAGTCAAAATTTTGTCATTTTAGTGAGTCTTCAAATAAAAATTTGATCATTGGCTAGTGTGTCTAGGGTTATTTCCATTCTCTCAAGAATTTCATATGCTGGTCACTTTCATCACTCAGTTGAGTCTACCATCATGAAAAAATCATTAAAATCACTTCATTCACATCATCATGGTCTCCATTTAGCTTAGTCTCACCATTAGGTCATTAGGGTTAAGGTCATAAAATCAATCATTTCATGTGTAAATCTAACAAATGAGGAGCGGCAATAGGTAAATTTGTTCAATAGCACTTGATTTCAAATGCAATTTATGTTTTTATATGTAATAATGTTCCTAAGGTTATAAAGTTACAAGAATAGGTCATAAGGCTATAGAGCTAAAAAAGAAAGTGAATTGGTGAGGTGGGCCATCCTACCTCATTAATCACTTAGACACTGAAAGAAAGTTATAAAACACATGGAGAAGTTCATTCACACTGATTTTCACTTGTCTACCATCCTAGCATCGAGCTCTCCCCTCTTCTTTGCAAAAAAATGTGATTCCATAGCCCTCACTAGCAAACATTGGCCCTCGCTACGCACAGAGAGCCCACACTACGCACCTAGACAACACATTGCACACACAAGGCCTTCACTGCACACAGGGCATAGTTGTCCAAAATTGGTGTTTAACCACCAAAATCCGTTTTTCAAAGCTGCTCTTCAATCATTTCATCCTCCAGGCTCTATAATAGGTAATTTTAATCATTTTCATGCCCTCCTTTACCTCATATGTCAAGAAATTGATCAAATACTTCTGCTCCTAGGCTTTACATTATTTTCATGGTTTTGATCTTCAAATGATGAATTGCTTCCCTAATCCATAGATTCCTTGTCCCTACACCTCTATTTGTAGCTAATACACCATCTCCATCTGTCACAAAGCTTTATCCCCTCATTTCTAGGGTTGGACTATGTTTTGGTATTTTCCACCCCCTCCTTTCACTCATTTCCCAAAATTCCTTCTTCCCCTACTCACTGATATCATCCGCTACCCTCCTTATTTTCCTTAAACATTTAGGCAACTCCTAAGTCTATCATACCACCTCATTCCCTCACAACATCAAATTTATCACCTAGGGGTTGAAGTATGGAGCCTGACTCATCACCATTAGAGGAGAGAAATATTGTAGCTTGTACTTGGATATTTTCTGGAAATCGAAGGATATAGTTTGCAGCTATTATCTAGGAATTCATGTGCAGTAAGTTTGTGATGTTGTTTTTTCTCTGTTATAGATTTATATGGAAGATATTCATCTTCTCTTTCCATTCATCAATTCTTCAATGGTTTTCCTTACAGTTTATAAATAGAATTCTTTTCATAAAGATCTGTTTTGATGGAAAACTCATTATGTGTTAATTTCTTTCTTGCTTAATGAATTCATTTTTCATGCTCATTAAGACCTTTAGCTTCTTTTGAATACTACACTACACTGACAAACCCTAAGATCCATCACAAAAGTATTGTTACCTAGCTCCTTTATATATTTATTGTTGTAATCCTTTGATCCTCTAACCTAGCTACATGGTTTTTCTCCATTATCCAGCGAAAAAACCCTAAATTCTCCAAAACCTACCTGAGCCTAGCTATCTAGCCTAAAATCCTTTACATTCAAGTCATCTCTTGACTGTGATTTCATAGAGAGATCCCTCTCTGGTTTGGTAGGGCTAGCTACCAAACTAAAAGCTTGGTCTGTGGTTACCTCTGTCGACCTCCTCTCAACCTGGGACATTGAGTAGGATAACATTTTGGTGTCATTGTTGGGGCAACAAGAGATCATATCTTCCCTCGGAAAGAATGACAAAGATCAGATCTGATCTGCTAATGGTGGACAGTGATCAGACACATATGAAGGTTGAAATCATTCACTTGGAAACTCCAAATTAGTTTCAAATTTAATTCGAAGACTCCACTGGAGGATGAACCTTACCAACATAAACATGAAAGGACAATATGGGAAGATTAGGTATTCAAGTTGGACTTTCATCCAATACTTCATGTTCTTTATTGTAAATTATTTATTTTCTTTCCATGAGAATGTTAAGAAAGTTTATGAGAGTATATTGTATTTGAGAAAATATCTGAGACTTGCATTTGATTCCTTTCCTTTGAAGATTGTGAATACAAATTTTTATTTTGATCAAGACCCTTCTTCTGAATCTTATGATGACCATCTTCAACTTGATGAGCCTCAAGACATCAAGGCTAATCCTATATCTTTTGTACATACTCTTATACCTTGTAAAATTCCAGATAGATATAAGCCACTCCTCTTATCTCCTATACTCCATGATTTCCCTGAAAAGTATTACAAATCTTCCCAGGTTTGATGGAAAATATGGTAACATCACTATTGAAAAACACATTCAATTTTTTGAAAATTTTCTCGACCTTTTTGAGGTTGAAGAAGATGATGCCAGTATTAGGATTTTTTCTTTATCTTTGAAAGGTGAATCCAAGAAATGGTTCAAAAACTTACCAACTGCAAGAATTTTCGATTTTCATCAATTTGTGAAAGTCTTCCTTGATAAATGGGTGATTAAGAGAAATCCTTTTCTAATTTTCGAAGAATATAATCATGTGGAAAGACATCCAGGAGAAACAATGCAACACTTTTGAGCTAGATTCAATCAAGTATACCATTCAATGCCCACTGATATAAAATAACCTCCTAGTTTAGCTCTCTTACACTACCCAGATGCCTTTGATCCAAAAATGTAATTTCAATTGAGATAAAGGAACACCACAACACTTGAAGAAATGCAAGACAGTGAAATAGCTGTGGAAGCTAATTTGGTGGACAAAAGGTCAAAGTTGAAAGAAGAAGTGAGGGAGAACATAGAAAAGTAACACCTGACAGCTTCAGAAGTGAAGCTCAACATTTTGGTAAGCATAATGGAATAAATGATGAAAATCATCATCATGAGAGATGAACTTGTTTTTCAAAAACACCATGTCCCACTTATTGTAGAAGAAGAAGAGGTTGTCGACCCTAAACATTGTCCTACTCATTATAGTTACCATAGATCAAAAAGTGATTGTTTTATGTATTCATTTATGGACAGTCATGAAGATGGATTTCTAGATCAACCCATGGAGGATCAATCTAATGATCTAATGTGTATGTTTGATGTCATTCCTTATAATGATGAGCTACCCAAGTATGATCAGTATGATGATGATTATGTTGTTGAAATAGAGGCCGACTCTACAAGGCAATCAATGACATCTTTTTGGGAGGAAGAAGCTTCATTACAGTAGCTTAGATGTAGCACTCAGCCTATGCATATCAATTATGACAGCAATGAAGAGAATCCAGAAAATTTCAAAGTAGGTGAAAGGTCTTTGCCTTTATGTTTTACTTCATTTCAATTACTAAGAGAAAAAATTCCTAAGGTTAGAAATCAGAAGTCTTTCAGTTGTGATATTGAGCACGAATAAGACAATGAAATTCTTGATCAGGACTCCTTACCTTTGTGTTTCTCTTCTTTCGAAATAATAAGAAAAAACTATAAGGTTATAAAGGAATCAAATAAGAAAGTTAACAACAATTGGAAGCCTTCTCCTGAAGTTGTTGAGAATGTTGTTTGTAATATAGAATCTTTTTTCAGTCCACAATCACCTTTACCAAGCAACATTCAATTTGAAAATGTAGCCGAAAGTGTGGAACATGAAGAGCTTGTAGAAAATCATGTAGCCTGATTAGAACTAGCAGCTGTCCTCTCAAGTTCTCCTTGATCCAATAGTTGATGTTGTGGATGATATTTGTAGTCAAAGTCCTTCCCCATTAGTTAACTATGAGCTTAAAAACAAATATTACACGAATTTGATTAGCCAACTTGCTTCATTGTCTTGTTCAATAGGAGTTCCATTACAAAGTTCATCCAAAAGTTTTTAGTCTACATCTGTTTCGCTTGAGAATGACAAACTTCATTTTATGAAACAATCAATGTCTAAAAGGGCATAAGATTCTTGTCTCGTTGTTGATAATCAAGAAAAGGTAGTCATTCACGAGTTTCAAGATCCTTTTTTCAAGTTGCAGCAGTCATCAAGGGAGACGAGTTTTTTTATATTTATGGATCATGTACACATGTTCAGTGGACACTTGGAGTGGCCAATCTTTTGTTTTTCCTACATGCTCGAGGACAGTGTGGGCATGATTCAAATAAGTATCCATTTACTGGATTGTTTACACTGGAGGGATCATTACACATGATTGTATATACATTTTCAGTAGGTAGGAAGTTATCATCGGAAGTTTGAAGCCTGAGGAGAAGGCCACAAGGCTTCTATGATCAGTTGTTGCTTTTTTTTTAAGTTGTAAAGTTAGTTTTTCAGTCAGTATGTTTTTTATAGTCAAATGAGTCCGTTTTTAGTTTGATTTTTGTCTTTGCATTTTTACTCCATAACCAATGAATAATTCTACTTGGTCTACGGTGTTCTTAACACATCCTAAGGAGTTGCCATCCCCAATGGAGCCAATGTTAGTGTCAGTCAGTTCATCCTATCACCAGTGATCAAATGTGCTCTTACAAGGTGTTGTTAAGGTGTCAAGTAAAAAAAAATTCATTTCAGTGAGTCTTCAAATACAAATTTAATCATTGGCTAGTGTGTCTAGGGCTATTTCCATTCTCTCAAGAATTTAATATGTCAGTCACTTTCATCACTCAGTTGAGTCTACCATCATGAAAACATCATTAACATCACTTCAGTCACATCATCATGGTCTCCATTCAACTTAGTGTCACCATTAGGTCATTAGGGTTAAGGTCACAAAATTAGTTATTTCAAGTGTAAATCCAACAAATGAGGAGTGGCAATAGGTAAATTTGTTAATTACCACTTGATTTCAAACACAATTTATGTTTTTATATGTAACAATTTTCCTAAGGTTATAAAGTTACAAGAAGAGGTCATAAGGCTACAAAACTAAAAAAGAATGTGAATTGGTGAGGTGGGCCATCCTACCTCATAAATCACTTAGAGACCAAAAGAAAATGATAAAAGCATATGGGGTATCTCATTCACACTCATTTGCAATTGTCTACCATCCAAGAATCGAGCTCTCCCCTCTCCTTTGAAAAAATTTGTGATTTTGTACCCCTCATTGGAAAAAATTGGCCCTTGCTGCACAGAGACAGTCGATGCTATGCTCCTGGATAGCACGATGCGCACAGGAGGCCTTCATTGTGCACAAGGCATAGTTGTCCAAAATTGGTGTTTGACCACCAATATCTATTTTTCAAAGCTCCTCTTCAGTCATTTCATCCTCTAGGTTCTATAACAAGTAAGTTTAATCATTTCCATGCCCTCCTTTACCTCATATGTTAAGAAATTGATCAAATACTTCTTCTCCTAGGGTTTACATGATTTTCATGGTTTTGATCTTCAAATGATGAATTTCTACCCTAAACCCTAGATTCATTTTCCCTACACCTATATTTGCAGCTAATACACCATCTTCATCTGTCACAAAGCCTTATCCCCTAATTTTCTATCATTTTCCTCTAAACCCTAGTCTACCCTATCTATTTCTAGGGGAGGCTTGTGTTTTCATCTTTTCCACCCCATCCCCTCACTCATTTCCCAAAATTCCTTCTTTCCCTACTCAGTGAGATCATCCCCGACCCTCGTAAATTTCCTTAAAATTTTATGCATCTCTTAAGTCCATCATACCACCTCATTCCCTCACAGCAGCAAATTTCAATTTTTTTGCTTGCCTTTCACCTAGGATTTGAACTATGGAGCCTGACTCATCACCATTAGAGGAGAGAAATATTGTAGCTTGTACTTGGATATTTTCTGCAAAATCAAAGGATACAATTTGCAGCTATTATCTAGGAATTCATGTGCACTAACTGTTGAAAAGTGTGAAACAAGAAATGCTAAAGTTAGAAAGTGCTAAAAATAGAACTACTAAAAATAGCATGTCTAAAAATAATAGTTTGGCCAATGAGCATTTTCGCCACCTTGGGTGAGAGGTGAAACTACTGAAAATAGAATCTTCTAAAAATAGCATTTCATGGTCCCTTCCTATTTTTAGCAGTCCATGGTCTAACTATAGGAAGTAAAAAAAAATTTGGTCTTAACAGCAGTTTAAAATATTAATTAATTAATCTCCATGAGTTAATTAGTTATTGAAAATTAAACTTGAAGTCTTTGTGAGAACATGCAATTAGTTGTCCCACTCATTGAGGAATTTATCCTTAATTCTCTCCACTGATTGAGGAATTAAGTATGAGTTCTATAATGAGAGAATCAGTTGACTTAGTTTATCTTAGTCAAGTCTAGTTAGATTATTTTAACAAGTTGTTAAAATAATGAGATATAGTTTGTTAATTCTTGCATGCATGTGACAACTATTATTTTCAGATAACTGAGTATTCTCTCATGGATAACTGATGCATGTTAGTTCAAACAGAGACCCAATTGAGTTCAGATAGTGGGACAATGTATTGTCAGTTGCTAGAATATTTCTAGTAAGTATTCCTTACATGGAGAAGGATTTATTTCCAAGATAATTACGTGATATAGGATATTGGAGGACTTGTGGCCTATATATTGAGGCCTAGGTAGTTTATGATCTTCATCTTTTGATTGCAGAGAGTACAGGAGATCTCTTGAGCTAATTCTTTTTGTAACCAACAGAGGGTTTCCACTTGATTTATAATACAGTGTTGGGGTTTTATGCTGGTGCTTTCCCCAGTGATATATATTGTGTTATGTGTGATTATTTCTCTTGATCAGTTATATGTGTTTATGCTTGATGATGCTCATGAATTCGATTATGCTTCTACTTAATGTTTTGTAGAACTAGACCAAGTATTATGCTTTAGTACATTACATATATCAGTTTGATCTACAGGTGAAATTTCTACATGGTATCAGAGCACAGGTGATCAAGGAAGAACAATATACAAGCAAGAGAAATTTGACGTTTATTATTTGGGATATAGATCTCAAGTTCTTATCACATCCATTTCACTGATGGCTTTCTAGGGTTTGAGCTTGAGTATGCCCTTGATGGCAGCTCAAACTACATAGCTTGGAAGGATCGCATGGAGGTGGTATTGGAAGATAACAACCTTAAGGACTTCAATGATCAAGATGTCCCTAAGCCTACTGATGCTACTCAACTGGTGGAATGGAAGAAGTGTGTGGCTAGAGCTCGGAGAATCATCTTGGAGGGAGTTCGAGATCACATAATCTCGAGCCTCCATGGGAAGGAGACTCCACATGCAATGTGGAAAACATTGAAAGATTTATATCAGAATAGAAGTGATCAGAGGAAGCTGGCACTAAAGGCCAAAATTCGCAAGATCAAGTGTGAAAAGGGTGACACTATCTCTATGTTCCTGAACAAGCTCACCACTTGCAGGGATGAGCTTGCAAGTGTAGGGTTCACTATAGCTGATGATGATATGGTGATTCTAGCACTCCTTCACCTTCCTAAGAGTTGGCATAGCTACTAGGACTCAGTGAATGGAAGGGACAAACTACCAGATTGGGAATGACTATGGTCAGATTTGATGCAGGAGGAGATTAGACGGACCTCAGGGATGGATCTTCATTAAAACATGATGATGAAGAGAACTTGGCTTTAGCATCTAAAGCTAAGAAAGGGAAAGGGAAGACATCCCAATCCAAGTCTTCTCAAGGAGGGAAGAAGTTTGACAAGTCGAAGGTGATATGCTTTCATTGTAATGAGTTGGGCCATTATGCTACTAATTGCCCAAAGAAGAAGTCCAAGAAAGGTTCCTCCAAGGAATCTGATGGTGATGCACTAGCTTCATAGTTTGAGATGGATTTATCATTTATTGCATGCATAGTTTCATCCAGCATGGGATGTGTTTGGTACTTGGACAATGGAGCCTCTTTCCACATGTTAGGTGACAAGAGTATTTTCATCACCTTGGAGGAGAAGGATCTCCAAATATGGATCGAGATGGGCGATGACTGAAAGTACCATGTCTCAGGTGAAGGTAAAATTGTGTTTGAGAGGGAGCATGGTTCTCCCCTCACTCTTTATAATGTTATGTATGTACCAGGGCTGAAAAAGAATCTTGTGTCTATTTCTATGCTTGAGGATAAAGGCTATGATGTAGTCTTTAGTTTGGGAAAGGTTTTCCTAAGGCATATCGGCACTGGACAGACCAAACAAATTAGGATTCGAATTAAAAATGTCTATAAGTTAAAGGTAGAAGATTGTGCTACATTGAGTTCCAAAGAAGAGGTGGTACATGGCCAAGATATTGGCGAGTTATGGCATAGGAGACTGGGCCACTTGCATCATGGGGCCTTGAAGATCATGCATCAAATTTCTACCGGATTACCCAAGTGCAAGTTGGAGCAAATGAGCACATGCAAAGGTTGCACTTTGGGTAAGTGTGCAAAAGCTTCCTTTAATCATCAGGATAATAGAGCAGGGGCAGATCTGGAGTGATTTCATTTAGATGTATGTGGGCCCTTCTCTACAGCCTCCACCGTGAAGCATAGGTACTATGTTATTTTTTTTGATGATTTTTCTCGTAGATGTTGGATCTAGTTCATGCAAAATAAGGATCAAACCTTCTTGAAGTTTTGTGAGTTCAAAGCTTTGGCAGAGAAAGAATCGGGGATGAAAATAAAGGCCTTGTGGACTGATAATGGTGGAGAGTATATTTCCCAGCAGTTTAAGGACTTCTGTGCTTCAGAAGGAATTAGACGGGAACTCACGGCACCTCATAACCCACAACAGAATAGGGTGGTCAAAAGGAGGAACAGATCTATTGTGGGAGCAGCTCGAGCGATGTTGCATGACCAAGGCCTACCACTTAATCTATGGGCTGAGGCATGCAATACAACAGATGCAATACAACAGTGTATCTTCATAACGGAATTCCTCATTGTATTTTGGGATTGAAGACACCTATGGAGGCTTTTTCAGGGAAGTGACTAGATGTGAGTCACTTCCACATCTTTGGATCACCAGTCTTCTGCCATGTGACCAAAGATTCTCGGAAGAAGCGAGACCCAATAGCTAAGTTGGGAATACTTTTGGGGTACATGGATACACCTCACAAGTATCAGGTGTTTCTCCCGGCCAGACAGAGGACCGTAGTGCACAGGGATCTGAATTTTGATGAGCAGTGAGCCATGCGAGTGTCACTTGAGAGGGAGCTCAAGTTGCATGTTGATGATGAGGAACTATTAGTTCCTAAGGAGGAGTATCCTCCTCATGATGCGTAGTAGCCACATGCAGATATTCCAGTTTTAGAGATCACCACTACTGAAGATTCTTCTAGAGATGGGCGGAAACACTCATGGGAAGTGTTGAGCCTCAACCTTGCACCTTCCTACACACCCTCTTAACCCTCATACTCCACTCACTTCACTCATCCAGTGGTTGAATCATTGCATTATAGTTTAAAAAGGACTGTTTATATGGTTTTCTAACTATACTGATGTCTGTTGATTGGTTTAGTCTTTTGTTCATGCAGCTGCGGAAACTTGTCAGTTTCCGCAGCCAGCACAGGTTTCCGCAGCCAGCACAGGATTTCGCAGCCATTTTGTTAAAGGCTGTGCTCCAGGTGTCTTCTGAAGGAACGGGCTATATGGGCAAGCTCCAGATGGCATGTACATGGATCGTGTCCCTTCGAACCGACCAAATCATCATTTTGAGTCCGCGGTCAACCAAAGTCAAAGATGTGGCCAACAAAAGAGTCCAGCGGTGGCACGTTACTGTTAAAGGCACGTGAATGATACATGGCCTAGTTCCCAACTCACGGAGGCTCCAGCGCACCTGAGGACCGTTCTTGAACAACGAATCTAACAAACAACCACTCCAGGATTTAAGAAGCATGACGACATTTACACTAGATCTCGGCTCATGAGATCTACGTGTCCATGGCACGCAGTTAATAGCTTAAGTAGTTGATTAGTTAACTGTATAATTTTTACATTATAAATAATGCGTTTTCAAACGCTGTAAAGAGACTTTTTGGATGCATAGAATTTCTGAACTGTTATGTAATTTCCGCACGCTGCTGGTTATTTTGTCACCCCACTGTTTTATATGTTGTTGATTTGAATACATGAGTAGACCTTTCTGAAGATAGTCTTGTGATCATTTGATTGGCTGAAGTGGCAGAGGGCCCCTGCATACTGAAGCCCTGTAAAGTATTTGTTTAAGTTTCATTATGCTTTTGTTTTATTTTTAAGCTTGTACATAATATGTTGCTTTATGTTTCTGTTGTCCATATCTTTATCTTTGTAAACTGATCAGTGCTTTTTGCAGGTTCTTTTAGGCAGCCCGGGAAATCTTTTATTTTCTTTAATAAATTTTGGCATATGTGATCATCTTGTCCTTCCTGCTAACCTTTATTTTCTGCAATTTACATTCACAATTGTCCTTTTCAAGTTGTTATTTGTTTATTTCTTTTTCTGCTAAATTAGATGTCATACAACTTAACAATTTATGATTTCTTTCTGTGGTCAAATGACTATATCAGGAGGAGATCAGAAGATTAATAACTGTAGTGTGATTTAATTGTCATATTACTTACTCATAGTTGTTTTCCATAAAGTAGATTGAGCTGAATGGCAAAGAACTAAAAGAGTCTAAGTAGTGTGATTAATTTCTTTTTACATTTAGTTATCATATTACTTGTTATGTTCATGATTACTTCCCCAAGGTAGATTGAGCTAAGGGGTAAAGGATTTGAAGAATTGAAGTGGTGTGATTAGTTTCCTTATGCAATTTACTTTCTTGAACAGTTAAATATCATATTGCTTGCTATGCTCATGATTACTTCCCCAAGGTAGATTGAGCCAAGGGGCAAAGGATCTAAAAAGCTCAAGTAGTGTGAGTTAGCTGCTTTACTTTAAGTTGAGTTGTTTTTCAAGTTTTTTCTTTATTTTCATTTTCAGCAGCAAGGATACTGGGCTATTGCCATTAGTTTGCTTTTTAATGCATTTTGTTTTCTCTTAAGAATTGGTTTCATTTCAGTTGTTGTAAAGCTTTCTTTTGAACATTTTTCAAGTTTAGAAATCATCACCATTTACACTCCACACACTTCACACTTCACTTTCATCACCACACATTAAGAAAAGAATAAAATCCAAAACCAAACATTTTTGGCGCCGTTGCCGGGGAAGTGAAATTAGGTAGCCAATTTCTAAAAAAAAAATATATAAAAACAAGAAAATTTCAACAAAGGAAAATTGATAACCTCTCAAAGTATACTCTCCTCTTGCGCCTAGTGTGATCTGGAGGATCAAAAAAGAGAAAGTTATTGGTTTAATAGTTTCTTGAGTATGCTCTCTTCTTGCACTTAGGCTGACCTGGAAGATCATAAAGAGAATTGTTAACCTGACTTGAAGAAAAATAAAAAAAAAATGACATGCATAGAGCAAGAGATTCTAGAGAAGGTTTTTAGCTAGAGCCAAGAGTTTGATTTTTACAACTCCATCTACTTCAAGGAATAGGAAAGAGACACCTCCATCATCTCCAACTCACACTCCTAGCCCTAGGATTCCTGGAATTCAAGAGGCAGTAGTTGACTCTCCCACACCATCTATTGAATCCGAATTAGAAAGAGATCCTTTCCTTCCTTCTACAGTGAGACAGATTGTAATTGAAGAAGTAGAATCACCTGAGGAAGAGGGAGAAATTCCTCCTCATTCACCCTTGGTAGAGGAACCAGAGAACTCTGAAGTCTCTAAAGAAACTACCATGGTAGAAGAAGGAGCAACCGGACTTGGTAGAGGTAGAGGTAGAGGTGGAGGATGAAATAATGGAGGAGGTAGAGGTAACATTGGAGGAAATAGGGATGGAGAAAATTCATTCAGATTTCCTATAGTCGATGATGACTCCCGAGCCACAATGAAAAACATTTCGCCATCTGTCCTCCCAAACTTCCATGGATTAAGAAATGAGGACCCTGAAACATTTCTATTTGAGTTTGAGGGCTTGTGTCGAACTTATGATTATCTGGAAGACACTCAAAAACTCAAACTATTCCCTTCAACATTGAAAGGGGCAGCCTTCAAATGGTTCATGGGATTACTCACTCAATCCATTAGTACTTGGAATGATATGAAACAAACATTTTTGGATAGGTACCTGGACTATTGTAT
>APFE030042894.1:73882-90074 GCA_000404065.3 Pinus taeda | reverse complement strand
AATGTATTTTTTACAACGACCGAGTCATTGAAAACGAGCCGGCCGAGTCATTACCGTTTCGGAGTCGGAGTCGGAGTCATTGCTCGGCCGAGTCGGAGTCGGAGTTGGAGTTTTAAAACATTGGTCAACAGTGGTTGTACCGACAGAAGCTCAAGAGGAGTTTGCGAAGAAGTTTGAATCCGATTTTTCACTCATTTCCTACCTTACCTCAGGCACATTACCAGTGGGTGCATGGTTGCTAGACAATGGAGCCACATAACATATGACAGGGGCACCTGAGTTGTTTGACGACTTGATTGAGTGGGTTAGAATTGTATGTAGATTTTGGAGTTGATTCCAAACATGCAATGAAGTGTTTTGGAACAATGATATTCTATTTGAGTCAGGACGCAGGTTGGAAGTGAAGGACGTGGTATGGGTGCCAAACCTTAGGTGGAGTTTTCTCTCAGTCTATATAATGGAGAATAAGCAGTTTTATGTAACATTCTAGGAGGGAAAGGCTCTGATTAGACACATGGGATCTAGATTTGACAAGGGACATGTCATTGGAGTTAGAGAGAACAACCCGTATAGACTAAAGGACCAACCTATTTGAGAGATGACAAGAAGTAGAGCAGTGACAAAGGATAAGGAGAGGGAAGCTCCGAAGGTTGAGCGACTTACAGGGGGTTAGCCTTCAGGTTCAGATGGGGAGGATTAGTCTACAGACTCTTCCAAATCTATTTGGTATGAGATGACGTTATAGGATGTTCAGGAGCAGGAGGCAGATCAAGGGGAGCAAGATTTCAAGGAAGTTTCTATGAAAATTCTATTGTAGTTAATCTGGTAAGTATTCTCCTATCTTTTAGATTATTTGTTTCAACGAATTATTTACTACAAATAACAAATAAAAACACAACTGCAAATTTCACCAAATAATAAATCACAGGAACTGAGAAAACATCACATAAAATCGACACCAATATTTTTGGACAAATTGTCCCTGGAAAACCCCTAGAGTGGGAAAAACTAGTTCTGTAGATGAGGGTTTATATTATTAATTCTTCAACAAAATAAGAATGTACATAAATCACTTGCCTAACAGTAGCAAAGCTCCAACAATTTTTATCTTCACTATAGGTGACCAAATCGAACCTCTGCAAGTCAAATTGGCCTCTCCTGAGCAATTCGCTCTGCCTCTATGAACTCACATTGCCTCTGTGAACTCGCATTGCTCACTGGAAATGCACACTAGCCTTTCTAGTAATTTGCTCAGCCTCCAAAAAATTGATCCTACAAGTTTATCTGCCTCCAAGAATTTGCTTAGCTTATTCGCACTGCCTCCAGTAAATCGCTTTGGCAACTAGCAACACAAACTGATTGTTCGGCAAATTGCATCAGTAAACTGGAAACTCGCACTAGCTAATTCGACCTCCCATTTGTAGAAGAATTCGAACTCCTTCTGTCTCTTAGAAAATTGGAATCACTTGAAGAATTTCCTTTGGAAAATGTCTTCTCAAATTTCTCTTGTTGAAACCCTGCTCTTTGTGCCTGCCACGCTATTGCTGCGCATCACTTACTCACTCAAATTGTGTTTGTAAGATCCCCATCAATTTCTTGTTATAATTTCTCATTGACGAATCAACGACCATGATCTAATCACAATCGACGACTAAGATCATCTTGACCCCATCAAGTCACTTTTCTAGAAGTCACTAGAGAGAAATCGACTTGTCTCAGTTAATACTGATTAATTAACCTATTTCCTTAAGTTAGACCTAGGAAAATAATTAAAACTGTTTAATAAATCTAATTAAGACATTTTCACTTTATAAAATAAACTGGGCTTGGAGATAATTATTTCATTTGTGTTAAAATTGGCAACTAGGGCCAAACTCCATGTGGGTCATCTTATTAATGGCAATTGATATTTTTCTTGGATCCCTCTCATCAAGAGGTGTAGGATTGATCTAAAGATCATCCGATTCCGATAAGTATTCATGGAGATATGAATTTATTAGTGTTATGAAACAATTCGTCAAGGTCGGCCAGCAACCAAATAAACCCCACTTGTGCTCAACGTTTTAGTATAAATAGAGGTGGTCTTCAAGTCATTTCAACATACTTGGGATCTCTTCCTCTCTACTTGTATTTGGGTTTTAGTAGGAGGAGAGATCCTAATGGATAACGCTGCCCTAATCTAGAGGGAGTGCCCTAGGCCCTACGCTGCCTTAACGCAGCTCTATGGAGAGGCCCTACGCTGCCCTAATGCAACCCTATGGAGAGGCCCTAACACAGCCTTATGGAGAAGCCCTAATGCAGCCCTATGGAGAGGCTCTAATGCTGCCCTATGGAGAAGCCCCAACGCTGCCCTATGGAGAAGCCCTAATATAATCTATGAAGAGGTATACACAGTCAAGAAGGGCAGCAATGTAAGCCCTCAACGTAGCCTAGAAAAGGGTATGTACCCTAAATGGATGCCCTAGAACCTTAATGCAGTCTATGTATTGCCCTAACTGCAGCAAGAGAGGGAGGCTCTAAGCAGCGTGGAGGAGGCCTGAGTTCCTCAATGGAGGCCAAGTTAATTGCTGGAGTAGTAGCTTGTTTTTGGGACAACAATGATATAGTGCTGCAATATTCAAGGGCAAGAGAGGGAGGCTCTAAGCAGCGTGGAGGAGGCCTGAGTTCCTCAATGGAGGCCAAGTTAATTGCTGGAGTAGTAGCTTGTTTTTGGGACAACAATGATATAGTGCTGCAATATTCAAGGGAAAACTGTAAGACGTTGGGACAACAATGATATAATGTTGCAATGATCAAAGGGACAACTGTAAGATGATGGGACAACAATGATATAATGCGACAATGATCAAAGGGACAGCTGCAAGATGATGGGACAACAATGATATAGTGCTGCAATATTCAAGGGACAGCTGTAAGATGTTGGGACAACAATGATATAATGCTGCAATTATCAAAGGGACCGCTGCAAGATGATGGGACAACAATGATATAGTGCTGCAATATTCAAGGGATAGCTGTAAGTTGTTGGGACAACAATGATATAATGCTGCAATGATCAAAGGGACAACTGTAAGATGTTGGGACAACAATGATATAATGTTGCAATGATCAAAGGGACAACGGTAAGATGTTGGGACAACCGTATGATGAGACAAAACAATAATGGGACAGCAATATGGTACTTTGTGCAGCAAGTACACGAAGCGAGCAATAGTACAACAAGCATGCAAAGGACTACAAGCAAGCACATAGGACAGTATGGCAACATGGTGCAGCAATGGCACATGATGCAGTACAATGATGGGTATAGTCATGATTGATGAAGCATGATGAGATGCAACATAGTGATGATGGGTGCAGCACGGTGAGGTGCAACATGATGACGAGATGCAACACAATGATAGATGAAGGAGTCACATTGGAGAATCAATTGAAGCAGCATGTCTTCAACTGATCTCATGTATCATCTTCTTAGAGATGATCTATGCTCTTATCTAGATAAGTCAAAGTGTTGAATTCTATTGTAAATGTACTATCTCTCTCTCTCTCTGCTAAACTATTGAAGAACATAAAAGAAGAATTGATCAAGGGTTTCCCCACATTGGGTTTTGTCCCTGGCTAGCGCCACATCTTGTGTCCTCTTGTCTTGTCTTGTCTTTTGCGATTTATGTTTATGTTCTATCTGCAGTTTACTTTAATGTTGATGTGATTGCTAATCAGGAAAATATATTGCGCTAGCTGTGAAAAATGAAATAAATTGCTCTAAGCATAGAGCATACCTAAAATTAACATGGGATCAGAGCTGAGGTGAAGACAAAGCCCAAGCAAGAGTGAAAGAGCAATCACCGAAGACTGTTGGGAAAGGACAAAAGGATCAATGGATTCCTCATCCCTCTTCTAATTCAGCAAGGGTGAAGTCAAAGCAGAGAATATTATCAGAATGCACAGCGAAAGTTTCTGATGGCCTACCTGAAGATCACTTTTATGGGAAATCCGGATCTAAGGGTGGAAGGAAAGGCATATGCCTTGGTTGAAATAAGTTCGGCCATTATGCGAAGGAGTGTCTGACTGGCAGGGACACATCACTTGATGATGATAACAATCATTCTAGGGACATCTTCAATGATCAAAGGAATGATAGGTAATGCAGGTCATCAAGGACACGACCGACTCTTTAGAGAAAGCAAGGAACCCTAGGTATGAAGAATCAAATGTTGTTTCTGATAAGATAAAAAAGTGTTATCTTGTATTGGCCCTCTCCTTTAGATTCTTTGGGAATCTGGCTTATTGATTGTAGTGCTTTAGGGTACTCCATCGGATAGAAGGGTGCTCTCTCTCTAATTTGGTAGAGATGGAAACATTCGTGGGATTATACTTGGAGCCGATGTGACCTATCCCGGAAAGTGTGTTACCCCTCAATTGAATGAGGGTAACTCGATTCATTTACAAAATTTCTTTCATGTACCTGATCACAAGAAGAACCTGGTATCCATTTTGGCAATGGAAGTCAAAGGTTTCAAGGTGGCATTCATCGATGGAAAGGTACGTGTTTGAAAATAGAATTTTCAAAGATGCTTTTACTCGTGGGTTCAGGGTTGGCAATTTGTATCAAATTGCAGAAAGTCCATTGGGGACCATGTCAGTTGACACATAGCACCGGAGGTTTGTGAGTTAGATGATGACAGGGATGCCTGAATTCAAAAGGAGCATGAAGGTACATGTCTGAGATGTATCGAAGGAAAATCTCACAAGGGGACCATTCCCCTCATGTAGCAGGTCCACAGGTTTGGAACAACCCGAGGAGGTTTGAGATTCATGATCGGGAATCTCACGTGTGCAGGTGGAAGAAAGCCCTCTATGGCTTGAAGCAAATCACCCCGGGTTTGATATGAGAGGATTGATAGCTGTCAGATGAAGCTGAGATTCACTAAGAGTGAAGTCGATCCAAACCATTGTTTGAAGGTTGTGGATGTTAGACCTCTCATACCGGCACCTTCTAAGAACGACCTATTTCTGATAGGTGCAAACCCTCTCACTTGCAGAAGTAAGAGGGAGTTGGATTCCGGATGTGCAATGGTAAACTGCAAGCCCGTGACTACCTCGAGGATCTTAACTTTTAGAAGTTATATGGTGATGATGCCGGACTAGATTTGGGAAATGCCTCTAAGTTTCATAAGCTCATTTGCATTGATGTTCTTGGTGAACTTCCGTTCGGACATATATTTTGTAGTTAGCATGGTGAGCTCATATTTGGCTGAGCCTCACTGGATTGGTGCCAAGAATCTTTTGAGATATCTTCGGGGCACAATCTCTCATGGATTGAGATACACTGCCGGAAATATGAAGCTACATGATTATTTGAATGCTGACTGGGTAGGCAGTGTGGAGGATCACTAGAGCACTTCTCAGTGCTGGTTCTTTTTGGGTTTTGCTTCGATATCATGGATGAGCAGGAAGCAGAAGTCGGTTGCTATAAGCACCGCTGAGACTGAATACCTAGCCACGAGAATGACCTCGTATGACGCTGCCTAGTTGTGGAAGCTCTTCAGTGAGCTGTTTGTACACACGATGAATACCACTGTGATCCTCTGTGACAACCAGGGGGGATTCGATTGTTGAGGAATCCCGTATTCGATGATTGCTCCAACAGATAGACATCACATACTACCTTACCTGGGATATGGTAAGTCGATGAGTGAGGAGGCCCCATCGCATTGAGACTGATGTACAGGTCGCAAACATTTTGTCAAAGCCCCGCCGGGGAAAGGTCAAATCTGCGACTTTCCCGAACGACTTGGAGTCGTTGAGAAACCTTCTTGTAAGGGTCCTGCATGTTGCATGCATTGAGCTCTAGGAGCTCTGGGGGGCTTGGGGTACTTAATGGAGCAATACACGACCATAGGGCGACTCACCCTCTCCTAATGGTGCACTATGTATAGGGTGAATTGCCCAGCCTTCCCCTGTGATACCTCGTGGCGACTTTGGGACAGGATGATTAGTTCTCCTGTGGGACAAGATGATTAGTTCTCCTGTTGAGGCATCCTACCCATGCAGTCTGGGACTCATGGGAAGTACCTCTCATCTGATCAATGAGTAGGGAAATGGGGTTAGGGACCATTAGTAGTACTATCAATGGACGCATTGTTGTATCTACCATACTCCCTATGCTAGGATGACCTCCATTGATCTGGGATCAGTATGAGAGGTTTGAGACACTCTCTTGGGATATTGATCTGGGATCAATAAAATTGACTTCGGGTCAGTAAGAGTGATATGACTCACTCTCTTGGAACTGATCTGGGATCAATAAGAGTGGTATGACACAATCTCCTCATATGAAACCAACTTCGGGTCAGTAGAGAATGGTATGAGACATTCTCGATCAATTCTTCTTCTTCATGGTTCAACAGAGCATAGCAGTGCAAGGCATTGATAGCAAAGATAGTACAATCGGACATATGGATCAGTGGATGGAGTTCTCCCTAGTTGAGAGGGAGTGTTAAATTGGCTACTAGGACCAAACTCCATGTGGGTCATCTTATTAATGGCAGTTGATATTTTTCTTGCATCCCTCTCATCGAGAGGTGTAGGATTGATCTAAAGATCATCTGATTCCGACATGTATTCATTTAGATATGAATTTATTTGTGTTATGGGACAATTCTTGAAGGTCGGCCAACAACCAAATTGCCCCCACATATCCTACACGTTTTAGTATAAATAGAGGTGGCCTTCAAGTCATTTGAACAATCATCTCTTGTGATATCTCTCCACTTGTCTTTGGGTTTTGGTGGTAGGAGAGATCAAAAGGGATACGTTGTCCTAAAGGATGCCCTAACTAATACGCAGTCAGGGAGGAAGGTTTCATAACGCAACAAGGGAGTGACCTGAACGCAGGTCAAATGTTCCGTTGATTAGTTTGCATATCTACTAATTCACGGAATATAGAAGTTCGCAGGACTGTCTCACATATGGTATGACTGCAATCCCTTTTCGCATAAGGTATATTCATGTATGTCATAATCCCTGGCCCGCATATGGAATAACCGGTGACTCGCTAAAAAGCACAATCACGCTATCAAATTGCATTATATATTATCACCACACTATGTATGGCATGGTATGGCAAACAACATATGGCAGACAGTGCTTCTTTGACATGGCAGACAATGTCATGGTATGGCAAACATCATGCTGAAACATGAAATGGTAGACAATGCTTTGACATGGCAGACAGTGGGATGGCAGACAGTGGGATGGCAAACATCATGTTGAAACATGATATGCCAGACAGTGCTTTGACATGGCAAATAGTGTCATGGTATGGCAAACATCATGTTGAAACATGATCTAGCAGACAGTGCTTTGACATGGCAGACAGTGTCATGGTATGGCAAATATCATGCTCAAACATGATATGGCAGACAGTGCTTTGACATGGCAAACAGTGAACAACATGTATATACATGGTATGGCTCATAGGATTTTGGTATGGCAGATAGTATATATATTATATGACATGGCAAACATATTATCCATGACAGGATAGTCCCCCTAGTGACATGATATAGTAGACGTGGCAGATAGCTTGATGTATCATGATCCACAGTATGTATTCTTTGTTTGTCTTGATCGATACACTTTGTTTCTCTATAATATGGTTGGCATCAAGATGCTATGGTTTTCTTTAGATATGACATCAACTCACATTGTTCCAATATATGGGAAGCATCATTGTATGGAGAGACCTAGTTGTAGTTCACTATTGGGCTAGGCCACAGGCCATAGCGAGCAGTGGAGGCCCTTTTATGAGTTGTGTTCATAAGCAGTCCTATAGCGCAGCAAAGTGACAGCGGCGCAACACAGTGATGATTAGTGCAGCATGATGAGATATAGCATAGCAGTGATGGGTGCAGCATGGTGATGGAATCACCTTGGAGGATCAGTTGAAGCAGTTTGCCTTCACTTGAGTTCAGATCAATGACCTCATGTGTCATCTTCTTAGAGAAGATCTCTGCTCTTATTTTGACAAGTCAAAATGTTGACTTCTAATGTATATGTACTATCTCTCTCTCTCTGCTGAACTATTGAAGAACACAAGAAGAATTGATCAAGGGTTTCCCCACATTGGGGTTTGTCCGTGGCTGACGCCACATCTTGTGTCCTCTTGTCTTGGCTTGTTTTCCGCGATTTATGTTTATGTTCTATCTGCATTTTACTATCATACTAAATGTGATTGCTAATCTGGAATTGATATTGAGCTAATATGGAAAATTGAAGTAAATTTGCTCTCAGCATAGAACATACCTAAAATTAACATGGCATCAGAGGTGAGGTGAAGACAAAGCCCAAGCAAGAGTGAAAAACCAATCACCGAAGACAGTTGGAAAGGACAAAAAGGCTCAATGGGTTCCTCATCCCACTTCAAATTCACCAAGGGTGAAGTCGAAGCAGAGAATATTATCAGAATGGCACAGCGGAAGTTTCTAATGGCCTACTTGAACATCACTTATATGGTAAGTCCGGATCTAAGGGAGGAAGAAAAGGCAAATGCCTTGGTTGAAATAAGTTCGGCCATTATGCGAAGGAGTGTCCGAATGGCAGGGACACATCACTTGATGATGATAACAATCATTCCAGGGACATCTTCAATGATTAGAGGAATGACAATGCAGGTCATCAAGGAAACGGCCGACTCTTTAGAGAAAGCAAGGAACCCCAAGCATGAAGAATCAAATGTTGTTTCTGATAAGATAAAGAAGTGTTATCTTGTATTGGCCCTCTCCTTCATATTCTTTGGGAATCTGGCTTATTGATTGTAGTGCTTCAAGGCAATCCATCGGATAGAAGGGTGCTCTCTCTCTAATTTGGTAGAGATGAAAACATTCGTGGGATCATACTTGGAGCCGATGCCACCTATCCCGGAAAGGGTGTTACCCCTCAATTGAATGAGGGTAACTCGATTCATTTACAGAATCTCTTTTATGTACCTGATCGCAAGAATAACCTAGTGTCCATTTTGGCAATGGAAGTCAAAGGTTTCAGGGTGGCATTCATCGATGGAAAGGTACGTGTTTGAAAATAGAATTTTCAAAGATGCTTTTACTCATGGATTCAGGGTTGGCAATTTGTATCAAGTTGCAGGAAGTCCGTTGGGGACCATGTTAGTTGACACATCTCATCTACTTTATGGGGCCCTACCCGATATGAGTAAGATGGTGACAGGGATGCCTGAATTCAAAAAGAGCATGAAGGTACATGTCTGAGATGTACCGAAGAAAAATCTTACAAGGGGACCATTCCCCTCATATAGCAAGTCCACAGGTTTGGAACAACCCGAGGAGGTTTGAGATTCATGATCGAGAATCTCATGTGTGTAGGTGGAAGAAAGCCCTCTATGGCTTGAAGCAAATCACCCCGGGTTTGATATGAGAGGATTGATAGCTATCAAATGAAGCTGAGATTCACTAAGAGTGAAGCTGATCCAAACCATTGTTTGAAGATTGTGGATGATAGACCTCTCATACTGGCACCTTCTGAGATCGACCTATTTTTGACAGGTGCAGACCCTCTCACTTGTAGAAGTGAGAGGGAGTTGGATTCCAGATTTGGAATGGTGAACAACAAGCCCGCGAGCTTAACTCTTAGAAGTTATGTGGCAGGGATACCGGACCTAAGCTTAACTCTCAAAAGTTATGTGGTAGGGATATCAGACCTAATTTGGGAAATGCCTCTGAGTTTCACAAACTCATACTAGCATTGATGTTCTTGGTGAACTCCCATCTGGATATATGTTTTGCAGTTAGCATGATGAACTCATATATGGTTGAGCCTCACTGGATTGTTGCCAATAATCTTCTGAGATATCTTCAGGGCACTATCTCTCATGGATTGAGATACACTGCCAAAAATGTAAAGCTGCATGATTATTCGAATGTTCACTGAGCAGGCAATGTGGAGGATCGCAAGAGCACTTCTGAGTGTTGGTTCTCTTTGGATTCTGCTTCGATATCATGGATGAGCAGGAAGCAGAAGTCGGTTGCTATAAGCACCGCTGAGATCGAATACATAACTACGAGTATGATCTCGTATGAAGCTGCCTGGTTGTGGAAGCTCTTCAGTGGGTTGTTTGTACACATGATGAATACCACCGTGACCCTCTGTGACAACAAGGGCGGGATTAGATTGTTGACAAATCTAGTATTCAATGATTGCTCTAGTAGATAGACATCAGATAGTACCTTGGCTGAGATATGGTAAGTCGATGAGCGAGCAGGCTCCATCGCATTGAGACTGATGTACAGGTCGCGGACATTTTGTTAAAGCCCCCTAGAAAGGTCAAATCTATGACTTTCCTAAACGACTTGAATTCGTTGAGAGACCTTTGTATAAGCGTCCTGCATGTTGCATGCATTGAGCTCTAGGAGCTCTGGGGCCTTGGGGTACTTACTGGAGCAACACATGACCATAGGGCAACTCACCCTCCCCTAATGGTGCGCTATGTACAGGGTGAATAGCTCAGCCTTCCCCTGTGATACCCCGAGGCGACTTTGGGACAGGATGATTCATTCTCCTGTGAGCGATTAATTCTCCTGTAGGACGGAATGATTAGTTCTGCTGTCGAGGCATCCTACCCATGCAGTCTAGGACTCACGGGAAGTACCTCTCATATGATCAATGAGTAGGGAAATGGGGTTAAGGACCATTAGTAGTACTATCGATGGACGCATCGTTGTATCTACTATACTCCCTATGCTAAGATGACCTCCATTGATCTGGGATCAATGAAACTGATCTAGGATCAGTATGAGTGGTTTGAGACACTCTCTTGTGATATTAATCTGGGATCAATAAAACTGACTTGAGGTCAGTAAGAGTGATATGACTCACTCTCTGGAAATTGATCTGGGATCAATACGAGTGGTATGACACACTCTCCTCATATGAAACTGACTTCGGGTCAGTAGAGAATGGTATGAGACATTCTCAACAAATTCTTCTTCTTCATGGTTCAGCAGAGCAGTGCAAGGCACTGATAGCAGAGATAGTACAATCAGACATATGGATCAGCGGATAGAGTTCTCACTAGTTGAGGGGAGTGTTAAAACTGGAAACTAGGTCCAAACTCCATGTGGGTCATCTTATTAATGGCAGTTGATATTTTTCTTAGATCCCTCTCGTCGAGAGGTGTAGGATTGATCTAAAGATCATCTGATTCCAACATGTATTCATGGAGATATGAATTTATTTGTGTTATGGGACAATTCTTCAAGGTCGGCCAACAACCAAATTGCCCCACATATTCTCTACATTTTAGTACAAATAGAGGTGGCCTTCAAGTCATTTGAACAATCATCTCTTGTGATCTCTCTCCACTTGTCTTTGGGTTTTGGTGGTAAGAGAGATCAAAAGGGATACACTATCCTAAAGGATGCCCTAACTAATACGCAGTCAGGGAGGAAGGTTTCATAACGCAACAAGGGAGTGACCTAAACGCAGGTCAAATGTTCCGTTGATTAGTTTGCATATCTACTAGTTCGTGGAATATAGAAGTTTGCAGGACTATCTCACATACGGTATGATCGCAGTCCCTTTTTGCATAAGGTATATCCGTGTATGTCATAATCTCTGGCCCGCATATGGAATAACCGGTGACTCACTGAAAAGCACAGTCACGCTATCAAATGCATTATATATTATCACCACACTATGCATGGCATGGTATGGCAAACAACATATGGCAGACAATGTTTCTTTGACATGGCAGACAATGTCATGGTATGGCAAACATCACGTTGAAACATGATATGGCAGACAGTGCTTTGACATGGCAGACAGTGGTATGGCAAACATCATGCAGAAACATGATATGGCAGGCAGTGCTTTGACATGGCAGACAGTGTCATGGTATGGCAAACATCATGCTGAAACATGATATGGCAGATAGTGCTTTGACATGGCAGACAGTGTCATGGTATGGCAAATATCATGCTCAAACATGATATGGCAGACAGTGCTTTGACATGGCAAACAGTGAACAACATGTATATACATGGTATGGCAGACAATATATATATTACATGACATGGAAAACATAGTATCCATGACAGGGTAGTCTCCCCAGTGACATGATATAGTAGACGTGGCAAACAGATTGATGTATCATGCTCCACAGTATGTATTCTTTGTTTCTATTGATCAATACACTTTGTTTCTCTATAATATGGTTGGCATCAAGATGCTATGGTTTTCTTTAGATATGACATCAACTCACATTGCTCCTCTATATGGGAAGCATCATTGTAGGGAGAGACCTATTTGCAGTTCATTGCTGGGCTAGGCCGCAGGCCATAGCCAACAGTGGAGATCTTTTTAGGAGTTGTGTTCATAAGTAGTCCTATAGCACAGGACAGTGACAATGGTGCAGCACAGTGATGATTAGTGCAGCATGATGAGATACAGCATAGCAGTGATGGGTGCAGCTCTGTGATGGGTGCAGCATGGTGATGGAATCACCTTGGAGGATCAGTTGAAGCAGTTTGCCTTCACCTGAGTTCAGATCAGCTACCTCATGTGTCATCTTCTTAGAGAAGATCTTTGCTCTTATTATGACAATTCAAAATGTTGACTTCTGATGTATATGTACTATCTCTCTCTCTCTGTTGAACTATTGAAGAACATAAGAAGAATTGATCAAGGGTTTCCCCACATTGGGGTTTGTCCCTGGCTGGCGCCACATCTTGTGTCCTCTTGTCTTGGCTTGTTTTCTACGATTTATGTTTATGTTCTATCTGCATTTTACTATCATAGTAAATGTGATTGCTAATCTAGAATTGATATTGAGCTAATATGGAAAATTGAAGTAAATTTGCTCTCAACATAGAACATACCTAAAATTAACACAAACTCCATGTGGGTCATCTTATTAATGGCAGCTGATATTTTTCTTGGATCCCTCTCATCGAGAGGTGTAGGATTGATCTAAAGATAATCTGATTCTGATAAGTATTCATGGAGATATGAATTTTTTGTGTTATGGGACAATTCGTCAAGGTCGGCCAGCAATCAAATAAACCCCACATGTGCTCAACGTTTTAGTATAAATAGAGGTGCCTTGAAAGTCATTTGAACACACTCACTTGGGATCTCTTCCTCTCTATCTGCCTTTGGGTTTTAGTGAGAGAAAAGATCCTAAGGGATAACGCTGCCCTAATGGAGAAAGGTTCTACGCTATCTAGAGGGAGTTCCCTAGGCACTACACTGCCCTAATCAGGGTTAACGCAGTCATGGAGGAGACTACTTTAGCGCAACAAGGAGAAGTCTTAACTGCCCTCAATGCTAGTCTAGAAGATACCTAAGTTTTTGTCCTAAAGAAGAGACCTAGCCCTAGCCGCAGATCTAAATGGAGCCACAAACAAGCCCTAATGCAGCCATGATAGAAGCCTAAGTACCCTACGTGGAGGAGAAAGAGTCCACCTACAACAGCCCTAATCCCAAGCTGCAGCAAGAAAGGGAGATTCTAAGACAGCGTGAGTAAGGCTGAGTTCATGAAGGCCGAGGTGAAGGCCGAGAGACTGTCATGGATGCCGCAGGTTGTCTTGAAGGCCGAAGGCATAGTTTTATGGGGCTATAACCCTTGGAAAGGACCAACGTAACAAGGGATAGGCTTGTTGTAGCAAGCCGCAGTCCCTATCACATCTATAGGTCTACGTTAGGAGGGCGTAAGGACTGTTGGGGGATAACAAGTCAATATATGGTTTAGGAATGCTAGAGAAGGGTGATCATAGCCCTGGGACAGATGTTGTGAAGGCTGTCAAATCAGCTAATATAATACCCTTACCAATCCAGCAATGTGGCAATCATAGAAAGTGTGACAGCGTTGTAATAAGGGTACAACACAATGATGATGAATGTTGCAATAAGGTGCAGTATGAAGGACAGTAAGCATGCAATGGTACAGCAAGCATGCAAAGGACAGCAAGCTAATACATGGAACAGCTGCAAGCATGGTGAAACATGGGACAGCTGCAACCATGGTGACACATGGAACAGCTACAAGCATAGTAATACACAGGACAGCTACAAGCATGGTGACACATGGGACAGCGGCAAGAATGGTGACACATGGGACAGTTGCAAGCATAGTAATACATGGGACAGCTGCAAGCATGGTGACACATGGGGCAGTGGCAAGCATAGTGAAACATGGGACAACAGCAAGCATAGTGTTGCAAGTACATTGGGACAACAGTATAATACTTGGTGCAACAAGGACACAAAGCAGCAATGGTGCAGCTATGGCACTAGGTACAGCAATGCTAAACACTCAGACAACAGCAACATGCGGTCCAGCATTATGATGATGGGTGCAACACAGTGAGGTGCAGCATGATGACGAGATGCAGCACAATGATAGGTGAAGGAGTCACCTTAGAGAATTAGTTGAAGCAGCATGTCTTCAACTGATCTCACGTATCATCTTCCTAGAGATGATCTATGCTCTTATCTAGATAAGTCAAAGTGTTGACTTCTGTTGTAAATGTACTATCTCTCTCTCTCTCTGTTGTACTATTGAAGAACATATAAGCAGTGCTAAACATTGGGACAAAAACAGCGTCCGGTCCAGCATTGTGATGATGGGTGCAACATGGTGCAACACGGTGAGGTGCAACATGATGACGAGATACAGCGCAACGATAGGTGAAGGAGTCACCTTAGAGAATCAGTTGAAGCAACATGTCTTCAACTTATCTCACATATCATCTTCCTAAAGATGATCTATGCTCTTATCTAGATAAGTCAAAGTGTTGACTTCTGTTGTAAATGTACTATCTCTCTCTCTCTCTCTCTCTGGTGAACTATTGAAGAACATATAAGAAGAATTGACGAAGGGTTTCCCCACATTGGGGTTTGTCCCTGGCTAGCACCATATCTTGTGTCCTCTTGTCTTGGCTTGTCTTCTGCGATTTATATTTATGTTCTATTTGCAGTTTATTTTAACGCTGATATGATAGCTAATCTAGAAAACATATTGAGCTAACTGTGAAAAATGAAATAAATTGCTCTAGCATAGAACATACCTAAACTTAACAGATGGGCATGACGATGATATACTATGACATATTGTGGGATCCGACATATAGAGAATCTTGTGTTCCATGATAGATCCAAGAAAATTGAGGTCACATATCATTATAATTGAGACATGAATTGCACGAGCCGAAATTTTAAACCTTGTTCCAAGATCGAACTCTGAATTGAAGTTGCTTTGATTGGGTTTAATCTTCCCTGACTTGGGGAGAGTTTGGTTCATTTGGAAGAGATCTTATCATTGGGTTGGCTTGGTGCTTGAGAGCAATTTTTGCTTTGGTCTTGGGTCTTGGAAGTCTCATTTTGAACTGATTCTATAAGAAGAGAAGTATTCTTTCTAGGTTTTCCCATTGGAGGGATTTTGCCCTGCTTTAGATCTTATATCTTGTGTACTTTGTCTCTTTGTGCTCTTCATTGTTTTGGTAATTGCTAGATGAACAAGAAATAAAAGAAATAAAAGGTCAACTAACATCACAAATAATTATCAAGGAAAGTCAAACATAATATACAAGATTCTTGATTTTCCAACATAAAGAAGCTACTTCTCATGATGAATGGAAAGAAGCAATGCAGAAAGAGTATGATGCTCTCATAAAGAATGGAACCTAGAAATTGGTGGACCCTCCATTTGGAACCAAACCAAATGGATGCAAATGGGTCTTCTAAGAATAAGTGTAAATCAGATGGCTCACTTGACAAGCACAAAGCAAGGCCCATGGAAAAAGGATTTGCACAAAAAGAAGGGGTCGACTATGAGGAAACTTCCCCCCCACAGCAGAATGGGCTACCATCCGAACTCTCTTTGCCTTAGCAACTCAGAATGGATGGAGAGTCCATCAAATGGATGGAAAAATTGCTTTCTTGAATGGAAATCTAAAAGAAAATGTTTTTATATCTCAACCAAAAGGTTTTGCTATTGTAATATCCCGTTTCAGAGATATTCCCCAAACCCCAGCAAAACTCCAACCAAATCCGTACTAATGATATAATAACCGGGAATAAAATAACAATGGTGCAACATATAATAATGTAAAAATTAAATATAATCAGATATTTAAGAAATGCAGCGAGAAATGCTAAGCCATTTTATTATACTAAGTAA